>CAJQZJ010004748.1:687837-708657 GCA_907164525.1 Lophiomys imhausi | reverse complement strand
TAACACACATGGAGTTCCATCATATATATGTATATATATATATATATATATATATATGTGTATGTATACATACAGCTATTTTCTACTGATACCTAGTATGGCAGTTTGTATGAGAAATACCCCTCATAGTCTCAGGCAGTTGGATATTTGGTCAATAGCTGGTGGTGCAGTTTGGGGACGTTTGGGTGGTACAGCTGAAGGAAGTACATCACTGGGGACAAGCTTTGAGATTAAAAGCCCCAACCACTTCTAGTTGATTCTCTCTGTTTCATGTGTTTGGTTAAAGATGTGAGCTCTTAGCTTCCTGCCCCTGTTTCCGTGTCTGCCCATCATGGTGGACTCTCATCCATCTGGCACTGTAAGCCTTCTGACAGTTGCCTTGGTCATGGTGGTTTTTGTCACATCAATAGAAAAACAACTGAAACAGCCAGAGTAAGCCCATTAGTGTTAGTCAATGTTTTCATTTCCTAAATCTTAATTTCTTTAGATTTCCAAAGCAAAACAAAACCAAACCACACTGAAGGACTCAGACCCAGAAATAAACTATCCACTAATCTGAGAATACTAACACTCAGGTTCTTAGTGAGAACATTTTTACACAAAAAAAAGCAGATTAAAACCGATTCTAAAAGCGAAACTTGAATAGAAAGGATCAAATTTTACAAATTCAAACTGCAGTAAAGTTGCAAACAGAACTGGAGGATTTTCGTTTAGGCAATAGTGAGAGAATAGTTTGCTTTACAGATTTTTATTTCATTTTGAGATTTATCTTAATTCCCTGCTCCCTACTATCAGGGATTATAGGTGACTTGCAGGAGTATGGCAAGATAACATTCTTTAAAATTAAGAGAACCTAAAATATTTGTATATAAAGTGTTAATTCCAAGAGTGATAGGAACAGAGAGGAATGTAGACCATATAACAGAATTCCTCCTTAACTTCCTCATAGCCAGAATAAAAAAGGATTCACAGTCATTTAGAAGATTCAACATGTCAACAAAACAAAACAAAACAAAACAAATGTTGAGGAGAATTATACTTCCTAAAACAGACTTGAAGTATTTTTTTTTTTCAGAGTGTCTCATAGCAGGACACAGGCTGGTACCCAAGAGCATCCCCCCACCACAGAGTGTTAGCCAGGGATTTCTGCAAATAAGTTCATCCTCCTGTGTCTGGAGGTTCTCCACGAAGGTCCCTCTTAGAAGCACTGTTTTAAGGGATGGGCGGTTCTGTAATCATGGTTTAGAAAAGTCTCATGCAGTAGCTTCCACACCGGCTGCACGTGAGAATCTCAGTTAAAGAACTGTAAACTATGCCGACACCCAGACCACATGCTAGCATCTCTGGAAATGGTCCAGGAGTCAGTATGATGCTCTGGTGGCTCAAAGATTAAGAGCCATTGTGGTCAGAGGTCACCTTTCTTTCCCTATGCACGACTCTCTTGCTGACGTCCGAGTGGAGCGCCTCCCCTCCTACCTCTGCCCCTTGCCTAAACAAAAAGACATTTCATGAAAAGATGATTTGGGTTTGTCTCCTGCCATATGACAGGCAGCCAGTTCTCAATGTCATGATTGAAAGGCCAATCTATACACAGAAAGAGGGAGGGGCAATGTGATGGCAGGGGCAATGGCATCAGGGCTGTGCTACTTATTCTGGGGCTTATAGACACATGATGGGACAAACTTCTTTGATATGAAGCCACTATAGCCAAATTTTTACCACATATGATCACATGCAGCCTGGCACACCAGTAGGAAATGGGAACATGACAAGTTCCTCAAGTGACAGTCCGTCCGGGGTGGGGGGGGGGGTCGATGCAGGTGAGAACCGTGACCCCAACAGTGGGAAGAGCATCCCTGGCAACAGTGGGAAGAGGGTCCCTGGAAATTGTATGGTGGTGAAGAGGATGCTGGGAGGATGCCTGTCCAGCCAGCCAGCACTGGACCCTATTCTAAGCAGCACTTCCCTTCTGGGAAGGCTTGCTATAGGGTTTAAGTCACCACTGTAAAGATGAAAGCCTGAACCACAGGTGCTCCAAGTTTTCCTAGCAGCACTAAGTCTGTGACTATTAGAGAATCCACAGATGGGAGAAAAGGGTCCAAAATAACTGTGGACTTGTTCTGATCAGTGGGAAATTAAAATCAATATGATTGTTTAAAAAACAATGCTATCTGGGGATTCTCATACCTGAGAACTGGAGAATCCATCCTTTGGGGTCAGATCATTGTTAAATGAAGTGTTTGTTATACTGATGAGCCAGTCCAGTAGCAGGGAAGTTGTATTTACCACAAGAGAAAAGTCTGGAGAATAGACTCAGAACTTGTTTTGATTCAACTAAAAGAAAAAGTCAGAGCCCCCCCCCCCCGCCCCTTCTATTGAATCTGTAGAATCACAGAGTTGGGGAAAGAAAGAAACTTTTAGGGTCCTCCTGGTTCCAGTACACTGTGATACTTCAGTTCCTTCTCACTATCACCATTAAGGGTCCACTTGGGCCCTGACCTGTGAGCTAAAGGCTCTGTAATGGGGATAGTGGTCCCACTGATGAGATAGGAGGGCCTGGGGCTCAGCCTTCAAATCATTCAACAGAGAGTAGGGAAATGAATGGATACAGGTTCAAGACAAACCTCAGTGTGGGTGAGAAGCAGGCTGAGAAGATAAGGTCAAGTTTGCAAGGAAGTGGGTAGAAAGAGAATCAGAAAAAAAAAAATCATCCAACAAATCCTTTGCTGGGTAGAGAAAGACTTCAGCCATTTTGTAGTCTTTACTGGACAGAAGGTCCCGGGAGGACCGTGGGAAGTGTTGACTTAGATACCAGGGAAAGGAAGCTGTTGAAAATCTTTAAGTACTCCCTTCTCACCCTGACTCCCGTCTCCTCTTCTCAGCAATCTTATTTTTTTTAGGAATAATACTGCACACTCACCCAGCCCTAGCTTTGCTGAATCCAGTGGCAGCAAACTCTGCAAGCAAGGTTCAGAGACCATTGTGGGAATTTGAAAATTTTATGGTTTGAAAAGCAGGCCTCAGCTCTTTAACTTTTATTCTCTCAAGGAGCTTATAAATCCTTCTTCATTTAGCAGTTTTCAGGAAAGTGACAGTTTTTGTTAGTCAGGCTAAAGTGAGATTAGAAATAAAAATTTTAAACATTAATCCACACTGATTAAGTGAAACCAGGAATCAAATTGTTACCAACTGCGTGCTAATTTCAGCTTAAGTTTTTGGCAGGAGGCATTGGAAATTTTCAGCTCGCTGAGCTGATTCACAATGCCTCACCACCAATGGCAGACAGTCAAGACCGCCTTCCCTCCTGGGCCCATTGTGTGAACAATGACTGTTTCAAAATCAGTCCAATAAAATGTAAAACTGAAGTCCTAAGCCCCACCGTTCCTCAGCCATCACTTTCCATGTACCACCTCCAGCGCCTCTATGCACAACCAATCTGCCCCCTACTCCACCAGCAGTGACGAAGTCTCTCCTAGACACCAGAGAAACCCGGCTGAAGGGCTGGGCCCTCACATCTGCATCAGAGGATCAACATCAAAGCAGGTGTCACCTGAACAAACCGTTTCTATTACGCTCAACACAGCACGGGGAGGCGAGTGAAGACTTCATGCCAATAAGACACATCAATTCACCAATCAAAATGAATCCAGGCACTAATTAAACCAGGGAAAATAAAAAGTAGGCATTTGTGTTACAGACAGGGAGGACAGCGTGGGGAGGGAGGTGGGGGGAGGTAAAATTTCAGGACAGTGAAAATTTGACAGGCACAACATCGATTAGAAAGGAAACATATGACAGGAATGTACAGCAAGTAGCTCTTTACATTAAAAAATAAGCAAAGAAATGGCACGCAACACACATTAACCGACCCACGGCCACAAACGTGACTGTGGTCAGGCAGAACAGCAGCATCAGTAGGAATGCCTGCTGGGTTGTGAACCTTCACTGGGGCAGACCTAAGAGCAGTAATAAGAAACCTCGATTCCTCTGTCTCTATGTAATGTCCACTTTGTTACTGAGCTCTCCTTTTGTTGACCTTCCACGGCCACTATGTATAGCATAAGATTAGGAGGGACAGGGTACACAGGCTCCAAGCTAAGGGAGGGGAGGAGGGTAATTTGGTCCATGTTCTTTATATATATATATATATATACACACACACACACACACACACACACACACACACATATATACATATATATTTGTCATGGAAAAGTGGCATTGCTTCCTTCAACCAAGTTTCATCTACTTGAGCACCTGGAGGGTTGTATTGCTAGGCATGTGAGCAACCTGTCCTGGTCCTTGCTGTGTTTTCTTCTCTTGTCTCCTGCTTCTGTTTCCTCATTCCAATCTTAAGTCTTAAGTCTTCTCCAGCTGCTTCTGTATATCATATATCATCAATAGCTGAATAGAAAAGGGGGAGCTGTCATTTATCCTCTGGAGTGTTTCATCTATATGACCCCAAGTATCTACACGGGAGGGAGGAAACTTTAATGTCTGCCTCTTAATGTTCAGCATTGTGTAGACAAAACATGTGGTCAAATAGCTTTAGTTCACGCTTCCTCCCAATTCATATCACAGAAACCCTCACACCCATACCCAAGCTGGCTTCCTCTCTGCAGAGATCTAGCATGTCGATTTCCTAGATTCTGGGTTCAACTCAACACATTATACACTGAGAAAAAAATAAAAAGACCATGGGGGTCATTTCTCTGTTTACACTAAAAAAAAAAAAACCAAAATAGAACAGTCAGCCTGTTGGCTAAATACCACAGTTTCATCTTGTAGCTGTGATGCCTGATTTGACAATATGCTTGTGTGTGTGTGTGTGTGTGTGGTCAGCATTGAGATTATTGATATGTACCTCCATGTACCTCTACTCCCAACTTTTCGCATGGGTTCTGGGGTGGGGGTGGGGGCTTGGAACTCAGGTTTCAGGTTTGTGCAGCTTGTGCGCACTGAGTCCTCTTCTCAGCCCTCCAACAATATACTTTCACTGTCTCTTGTCAGTGTTTCAGTTAGAGCAGAAAACTTTAAAATCTGCCTCTGAGTTCCAATTTTATAGATTTTTTAGGCACATCGTTTTCTTTTTAAATGTGCTCTTAAAACCAGAAATCTACTTGAACAACCTTCTAAAATTTAACAGAAAGGCAAACTGTTGGTCCAAACCCATTGTCTTTGAAATGACGGACAATGTGACTGCTCTCTCTCGGGCACTGGGCCCCAGACCAGATTCATCTCCAGAGCAGCCAGCATCCCCATGAGGTGCATGCTAAAGCCACTCTCCCACTGCCCAGAAAGAGCAGCTGTGCTCGGTCAAGTTAAATGTCAGATGTACCACTAGACAGCGAGCCCACAGCATAGCAGAAACATTTCCAGATCTCCCTCCCAAACTGGCCCCAAGACAACATGGCTGGTGCTCAGTGCATATGAGGTGAAAAATAAAACTCCTTTTCTGTTCCCCGAGGCAGACCGTGAAACTGCGAAGATGAGCTGGCATTTTGCTTTATGTTGTGTAATAAACTGCACTCTTCACAGCAGCTGGCCCCGGGGGAGTTTCAAATTGCACTGCTTGGCTGCAGCTGTGGGTGTGGCCGGACTCCGTCCCAAGACAGCTTGGAGGCCACAGCTGTGTTGGGTCGGGAGGATCTTAAAATTAACATCTGGGCTGCACCCTTTCAAGTTTGCCCCCCAAACAAGTCGAGTCATTTTTACAAGGCAGGACCACTGATTTGAAGAGTCTGTTCTTGCTTTACCGTAGTTACTTGAGGTGTATCAAATTTCACCAAAGACTGACATTCACATTTGTCCTAGGTCACTGTCTGAGTCATCCCTGTGTGATGCTGTGGTTAGGCCTGGGAAACTCTCAAGCTGAGTCTCTCTGATCTAAAGGCAGTCAGTTTCCTGGGAGTTACAGACTGGTAGATTTTGTTGGTGGCTATTGTTCATATTTTCGAGTTCTTGAATCCTTCTTATGATGGCTGTTACTGTCTGCTCTCACATCTGGAGAGTGTGTGTGATCTCTGAGCACATTCATTCTCTGAGTAGAGGGTAGAACCACTTGTTCTTTCCTGGGGGAATGTGTGGTTTCCTTTCCTGACTTTGGGACCAGAACAGCAATGTGGGCATCATTTGAGGAGACAGAGGAAAAGCCCCGAACAGGCCACCTGACTGCACCACATTCTTGAGTAGAAACCAAAGCAGCTTCAGGGGGAAGCTGCAGTGTCATGGTGGCCCAAAGCACCAGGAGTCCCACCACCACAGTCCCATAGTCAGCCCCAACCATCAGCTTTGGGTAGTGTGAAATTGGGGAAGAGGAACTGTTGGATAGAGGAACCCAGCTTCCAGCTGCCCTTTCACAGCAGGCAGTCTAACTGAGTTCAGTCCATCCACCTGGTGTTTCTCTCAGACCCCCACATCCCAGCCCTAACGGAAAAACAGATGCAGAGGCCCTGGCATGGTCCAGCACCTGAGGCTACTTTGTCTATCATGTGTTCCCAGAGTTGCTGGAGATAGAAACAGCATAAAGGATGTAGAATCCCAAAGTTAGCCTCAAGGAAGTATGTGGGTGACGGTAAAACAGGTAGAGAGGAGAGAGAGTCCAACAGCTTCCTATGTCTAAGGCCTTGCTCTACACCCCGGGGAAGGGGTTCCGGTCATTGTTAAGAGGGTCTTGTTACCAATGACAGAGAACCCGTCATTCGAACCGAAGGCAGAAAAGCCTACAATTATAGCACCAATACAAAATGTCTGCTCTGGACTGCCAGGGGTGACTCCTGCCTGGAGGGAAGGGCAACCCTTCTCTTTTAGGTCTTGTCTGTGGAGAGCCAGGCTCTCTGGAAGGCACTCTGATCACAGGCTCAGGTAAAAAACACAGAACACAGGAACAACTCCTTTCCTGTTAAAACTCAGAACAAGCTACCAGGTCACGGCCAGGGTCCTCTCTTGACTCTCCTTCTGCCAGACCCTCGTCAGTCCTGTAAGGCCCATGTCTGTCTGCAGCTGGCCTGGATCTGGAAGTAGGGGGATCCAGCTGGCTGTAACTTCTGTCAGTCACAAAGGGAAGTCTGGATGTGATCCTGAAATGAAAGCCCCTGGCAAGTTGTCATACCTACTCCCCTTAGTCTGCAAATGGGAGGAAAGGCCTGAATTTTGACCTTTAAGGTGATAAAATGTTTTCTTTATGTGAGTCTCCATTTCCGTGTCTCAGTGATGGTGATTTGTTATTAAATGAAGTTTCGTTGGAAAGACTCAACCCAAGGGTTAGGGTTAGAGAGTTAGGGTTAGGGGTTAGGGTTGTTAGGGTTAGGGTTAAATTTAGAGGGTTAGGGTTAGGATTTAGAGCAGTAGTTTTCAATCTGTGGGTCATGATCCCTTTGGGGTTTGAGTGATCCTTTCACAGGGGTATCCTAAGACAATCTGAAAACACAGATATTTACATTACAATTTATAACAGTAGCAAAATCACAGTTATGAAGTAGCAAATAAATAATTTTACGATTGGGGATCACCACAACATGAGGAGCTGTATTAGGAAGGTTGAGAACCACTATTCAAGTCTGAAGCGTGAACACTTTTCGGCATGCACACCACATTTTAACAGTTGTGAGAAAGTTGAGGGTGAGCACTGTTTTCCTAACTTTTTTTCTAAGCTGAGAATGTTCCACCAGGGAAGTTTAAAGTCTGTGGCTAATGAGGAATACAGAAGGTTTTCCCCTCAATTTTTAACCTCATATTTGGTGGGCAGTTCTTGAGCCTCTCTGTTGGAAATATGACAATGTGGGTATGATAAAATATGACTGTTTCAAACTATCAAATAGCAATATAAAATATTTGTACTAGATTTAGTTCTTCTAAAAGGTGGCAGATTGATGGAGGAGCATGAATAAAGCCATTCAGCTTTCAGGAATGGCTGCTTCGTGAGAAATGGGCCCTTCCTTCTCCTGGGGACAGGGAAGTTCCCACACACGTCTTAACTGCAACATTCTCAACATACAGACCTCAATTTCCTACCCTGTTGAGGCCTCTCGCAAGACTTGGGGTTTCTGTAAGAATTTTGTGGTGGAAGAAGACATTCCTGAGACTGGGGTTCACCCGGTCATTGCATCCTGATCGGCTACAAGCCAAGAGGGCTGTCATCAGAGCTCAACCTTCTACAGCCAGGCTCTGCAATGTGTTCTTATCTGACTGATGCTTCAGACCTGCTGCTTACCTTCCTCTCTACCTCCCCCTACTCCTTGTTTCCCACAGTACCACTGTCTCATCTTGCTGGCCTTAGCCCAGAGGCACCACCCTTCCCACTCCTCCCTCTTCGACTCATTCCTATCTCATCAGTGTGCTGGCCCTTTGAAGCAGGAATGGCTTTGTAGGCTATTATTACCCTGTGATGATAAAGTTGGGCAAAGTATTTTGATAAGAGATATTGGCCGACTCAAGACATCCAGGAATCACATCTCCAAATTACAAGAGATTGGTATAACTCAAGACTTTTTAAGAACAAAAAGGAAAAAAAAACATTAATTGAAGAAAATCAGCCTTCCTTGTGGAATAAACAAAGGCACTCCATGCTATATTATACTAAAAATGGTTATTTACACTTGAATGCATGTAATCATGAATGCTCCAAACATATCCAGTTCAATTCTCTGAAAGGTTTGGCTACCTACCTCCAAAGTTGTTTGGAACTCTTATCAAAAACAAAATATATTTTATTTACATGGCACTGGGGGACCATTGTTGCTGTTGTGTGTCACTAATGAGCCACTGATAGATATACAGATATATAATATATATTAAGCCCTGTCTGAATTCACAGACTGAGCTAGAATTTCACTAAGCAGCTACCCCTTCCCTTCCCTCCTTTGCCTTCCCTTGCCTTGCTTTCACTTCCCTTCCCTTCCCTCCTGACTGCGATAGGAACAGGGAGGATTTTTACTAACAACCTCACCATTTAATATAAGAAGCCTCCACATTGATCCCACCAGGGTTATTTTTTTTTTTGCTTGGATTCTCCATCCATATTCCTTCTTCTGCCTGACCCCATGGCTGCTGCTGCAATTTCAACTCTCCAGCAACTGTCTTCCTGGAAGACTGTTGCTTACTTGCTTCACACCTGGTTCTTGAAGGCTCTGGGAGCATCTTCCAAAAGGACACCCCAGCATCAGAACCAACCAGCCAATCAGTCATCAGGCAACCCATCTGTTGACCACTGGAAGATGCTCCTGACTAGAGTAGAACCATCTGCCCTTGCCTCTGCCTGGTCACCAAGTCTCTCAGCCACACTTACGTGAATATCAAATCAGTCGTTTGAGTGGATTAAGTGATCTTAATCAGGCACTTTGCTAGGCACTACATAATAAGATCCTTGGACTGAGCTAGGTTGCTAGCAACACTCAGAATTTCTGAAAATAGTAAATGGAGTTTCAGGAAGGCACAATGGGTCCTGGAAAAAGGCTTGTGAATCCACAGGTCCAGGTGGCTACCTGCACCAGGAAAGCAGCAGCACATTTCCATGGAGTACATTTAAGCCATTGGCCTTATTCTCTTTTTCTTATTGATACACTGCTGCTGACACTTGGCATGCATTGTTTTCCAAGCTTAGCCTTTATAACTACCATGAGCACATATCACAGCGGTACTATTAACAATGATACGTTCTTTGAGACTGTACCAGTGACTTCTTTGTGTCCTTGGTGAAGCTGCAGCATCGTGATAAACAGGGTGTAAATCTTTCCCAAGGTTCAGCAGCTCCCTTAAGCCAAGAATGCTACATGTAAGCTCTCAGGTTCCCATTGTTACCCTCATCCCAACCTTTATATTTCATGCTTCTTCTGTGCTTTGATATATAGTCCCAGATTTGGGGATTTAAATATGGCCAGTGATATAATCATTTTCCCTAATAGAGGGCAGATTTCATTGTAATCTGGAAATAATTTTCATCTGACTATCACCAACACCGAAACATAATAAACTATGTGTAACCAAGCCCCTCTCCACTGCACTACCATAGATCTCCACAGAGGGAGGCAGGAGTGGGTAGGTCTCCACTTGCTTTCATGGGAACACTGACTTTGTTGGGGGCGTGTGGGAGAAAACGATTGTCATGCATGAAGATGGCTGTGCTAACTGTAGGCCACAGGGTTTCCCTGTGGATATTGGACAACAAATCAATAGCCGGGGCCATGAAGTAATCAGCAAGCTGGACTTGCTCTGTCCCTGCTGTGGTTTGAAGAGGTGACAAGTTCTTGGTTCACTTCTGTCTTCTATAATGGAAAGATCAAGGGCTGTCCACAGTGGTGTTCAGTCCATGGCCACTGTTTTAGAGACAGGTAAGGAAAGCCCCGTCTTAGAGGGCACTTTCACAAGTGCCTGACTCCATCTCGGCAGACTGGCACCATGTTGCCAGTCGGTTCTTGATCCTCCAAACTGTGCCTACAAAATCAAGATGCAGACATACTAGAGACCGACTGTGGACACAGAACTGACCTGTCATCAGCTGTCCTCTGCCTAAGGTGGTGATTCTTTTTCCAAACACCGAAAATTCTATAGCATCAGTGAACCACACTTGAGTCAGTTAGAAGGAACCCAAGAGATATATAATTGGGCAACAGCAGAAGTGCCTGGTTAGGTCTGGTTAGGTGTGTCCTTCACTCAGGCTCTGTCTCATTTAATTTGTGACCCGGCTGAGATGACATCACAGTTATTTCCTGTGGATTATTCATCTAGAAACACCAGGCCTTGAGGCAAGGTAGGAGGAAGCTTCTGGGGTAGAAAAGGAACTCCACCTACTTTTAAATGCTTCTCCTTTTCTTTTCAGTTGTCCCGGGAACTTCCTCCACTTCCCCCCAGTTGAAGTGTTTGTGCATTTCCAATAGCTGGTATCTGGGGCATTAGTGAGCCTCTTGCCTTTTGGACTAAAATCTCTAAAAAAAAAAACAAAACAAAAACTAGTGCCTGAGACTTCTCCACAGAATATGTCCTCAGTCCCCAGTGGCCTGTGGGGACACCAGCTCTGGGAAATTTTCTCTAGTGCTTTTTCCTTTGGCATGAGAAAGAGCTGGTAGATGGGGAGTGACTTTCTTCAGCAAATCTTTCCTCTTATAGCAATCATCTACAGTCAATAGACAGATTTATAACATGTGATTCTGGGGACAGGGACTGCTCTTCTATGGTTGCTCTGTTTTACATTGTTCTAGTCTGTCTCAGACTCTTTCCTAATCCTGGTGTTGCCAGAATTTTCCTTCCCCTCCTCTGGCCCTTCTGGGACACCTTCCATCTCATGACCTCTTCCTTGTGCACCTGACCTCTCCCTATCCCCGTATTCCTCACAGGCCACAGACACTTTCTGAACTGACTGCCCTGTGAAACACATCTTGTACAAAATTAACCATTGTCTACATCCCTAGGACCTAACTCAGTTCTACAGGGACCTCTATATGCTAAATAAATCTGTTTGGGTCCATTGAAACCAATCAGAAGAAACTGCATGCATATCGTGTGAGTGTGTGTGTGTGTGTGTGTGTGTGTGTCTGTGTGTCTGTGTCCTAAATAGATAGCCTTTAGGAGGTTTAGAAAACTGGAGGTTAGAGAACTTTGTCCCTTTGTAGACTGCTTGACTGTAAATCTTGAGGTACACTGTTAGGAGGAAGTGTTGATGATTAAGTTATGATTTTTGTTCAAAATGACTCTAATCTGGAGAAAGATGTATTTGGGTGAAGGGGAAAGAGGATCATGAGGTTTCTGAAACCTCAGAAAATAACCTCTTGGGGAATTAGTGATATGTAAAATGTGAAGCATCTGGAATGTGTTTCTCTTTATATACATGCAGGCCCAGAAATCAGGGGAAAGTGTTCAGCTGAAGCTATTTAGGGTTTGGCTTCACCCACAACATCTGGAAAGTAGTTCAAGATGTTAGGTGAAGCCAAAGGACAGCCATGTTCACCTTCTCCTACTGAAAAGAGTGTGTGTTGCAGCTGGAGGTGGATGTGTTTAATGTCAAGTTAATAAAAGGAGAAAAAGGTATGTTGGAGTTGAAGGGAGGAGGGAGTGTTCAAGAAGACACAAAGAAAACATTTTAAAGCACTGGTCCTTTGGCCCAGTGACTGAGCACAGCAGCCTGGAGTCTTATGTCTAGTCTCATTCATGTGCCTCCCAGGGCTTAGAATATCTTGGAAACTTTTGGAAACCCTGCTTCTAATACAACTCTTCTGTCACCAGATGTTCCCTCAAAAATTTAGCTATTGCACCTTGGTTTTTGAACAGATTGAACTTGGGGGAGCCAATGATAGGTTTGAAATGTGAGCGATGGGGTTTTTATACATAGGTGGTTTAACTCCTACATTCCTAGACACTCACATAAAACCCAAGCCCTGCAAGAGTGAGATATGAAAGACCACATGGCCACAGCAAGGGGCTGAAGTAGGAGTCTGTGTGTCTATTGTTGTCCCTGCTGGGACTCCATGATGGTAGGGCTGTCCTTTCTCTTATCACTCACAGAACAACTTATTTTCTTCAGAAGCTATGGGCATGTCTTTCTCAGCATTTCTGCTCTACCTGCCAAGTTTAGACTGTGAATGACCACGAGCTCCCTTTAGGCTAAAAATAACCTGAGACAAAAAACAAAAACAAACAAACAAACAAAAAAACTTTACTTACAGTCTGTCAATGCTTGGGAAGTCTCAACTCTCAACTAAGGGAAACTCTGTTTTCACTTTTAGAAAATTAAAACTGTGTCTTGAATCAGATTAAGAAAGCCAGTAAGACTTAGAGACAAAGGAACAGGACCGTGTGTCCACGACTCATGCAACACCCTTGTACTTGGCAATGAGAACTAAGCTTAGTTTCTGAATGTTTTTTTGTTTCAACTTCTACCAGTGAAATTCAGGACAACATTTGCTCTGTAGATGATATGATTAAATGAGATCCAATCCATGGACACGCTTTGGAAGACATGTGACGTTCTAAAACATTTGTCTGTAGCTGGCTCCTCCCAGCGCTGTGTGGTCTATTTGACATCATTTCATCTTTACTTAACCAGTCACCACCTGTTTCAGCTTTCCCTATCTGCAAGTGACCTCACCACTCAGATATTTAAGCCATTCATACTTAAACTCCCGCCCCATTTTCACATGCCAATCAATCATTCATTTCTTGTCATCTCCTTCAGTTAATTACCAAGTTATGTTGATTCAACTCCACTTCTGGAGTCTAGGCACCTCTCTCAGCTCCATCACACCACTTGTCCAAATCAATGCAAGAACCAGCCCTTGGACTCCCTGCTTCCTGTCCTGCCCAGTACCTTCGATGTCCTACCCATGTGCACTTTCTCCCACCATTCACAAAAGTAGTCCTCTTCACTTCAGCCAGAATGACATTAAACCTAACCACATTGCTCCTCTGGTACATTCCCAGTGTACCAGAGGAGGGCTTCTACCAGCTTCCCAGAGAGCTGAAGAAGAAAAACAAAAACAAAAAACAAACAAAAAAGCATAGGAATTTAGAGAAGGAATTTTGGATATTGGAATTTTGGTTGTGTGGCTTCCCAGGATAGGTGTGATCGTTGTGAGTTACACACAGGTAACATATACCAGAGCCCTGTTCTCGCACAGTAATTTTGATGGAGTACTGACACTTAGGTTATCCTCAGCTGGGAGTGTTCCCTAATAAACAGGAGCCCCATTAAGAAGATGTGTGTGTGTTGTGATACTTATTTGGGCAATATTTGTGTCTGTCATTTGTTAAACAGCTGTAACTTCGAGAAGAGAAAAGGCGACAATTCAGTATAATGAAATAAGTGACAAGCTGAGTTCTTTTCTATTTGCATTTTTAATTGATATTGTCTTTTTAATAGGCAAAAGAAAAACCCTCCCTCAAATAAATTTTTAGTATTTTCTTAATGACTTAAAAATTATGTGTCTTGGAAAGCTTCAAACTACTTTACTAAGCACTGGAAAGTTTCTGAAAAGCAAATGTGTTGGAAATTTAGAATACAAGCCACTCTGTTGCATCCATATGCAAATTCTTGGCTCAATGGATTATCTAAGGCAAATTTTTAATTCAAAACTGACTTCCTCTACCACCCACTCTTACTGATCTGTACTCAGGGAAGACAAACTAATTTTAAATATTTTTCTAAATAAGATATATTTAGGAAAGATAAATCTACCACCAGATATATGCTTCAAACTTTTACAAAGCTAAATATAAATGCTTTCTGAATTATCCACTGTTTCAATGCTTTGGGCCTAAAACCTTTAGAATGCAAACAAAATAAAATGCAATTTTGAGATTAGGTCATACACTATAAAACAAGGAAGATTTCTGCTTAGAAATTCCATTTTTTCTCTGATTATCTAATCAAGAGTTAATTTTCTCAGATTTTCAGTGGTACCTTTGCTCCAGCAAAAACCTCCTTGATGCAGAGCGGTGGTGCCACATGCCTTTAATCCCAGCACTCGGGAGGCAGAGGCAGGCAGAGCTCTGTAAGTTCAAGACCAGCCTGGTCTACAAAGCAAGTCCAGGACAGCCAGGGCTGTTACAGAAAGAAACCCTGTCTCAAAAAGCCAAAAAATAAAAAATAAAAAAACCTCGTTGATATAACCTGGTCCTGGAAGAATTGCTGAGCTCCTAAACAAAAAGAACTTTAGTGATCTGGAAAGCCTTATGGTCTGAGCTGTGGAGAACTAGGCAGGAACTCAGAGCTCTTGGACTTTGTCTCTTTTCTTTAGTTCAATTCCCACAACAGTCCATAGCGTCATCTAATTTCTTGGATGTTTAGCTGTAAGATAGGAATACAAAACTGATCACCTTCTTGGAAATGCTTCCTCTGCCACAGTGCCCCGATCTTGAGTGCATGATATAGTTTATAGTAGGAAAGAACTTTTATGCAATGCATAACTCTATTTACAGCAGAAACTCTCCAGTGCAGAAGATATAGTTGGAGCTGGAGAGTAAGGTTTGAATAGGGATTTCCTTTCAAAAACCACACTAAAAATCATTAAAGGAGGGCTTACTTTGTCATGTATTTAGATGGGAATTATAATTGCAGCAATAAATTTCTTTTAATAACCAGGAATGAAAGAGGTAGATTTCTTCTCATAATTCTCCTATCAAGCTTTATGAAAGTAAGATACCACATTTTGCTATCCCTTTCTTCCATAAAAATGACAGAATATTTTAGGACTTCATTTTGTTTTCCCTCAGGGGCCCCTTTAAGCATTTGATTTTCAAACTTTTCTGATGAATTTCTATCCCATTATTTTTCTCTGTTAGTTATTGCTTGCTTTCCTCTTTCTACCACTCCCATCTGCCAAGAGGTTTGCATGTGAGTCCAACAACTGTCAACATCTCTTCTGTCAACATCACAAAATCTCACATCTATTACAAGATTTGCTACTTTACTTTGTGGTAGATTTATCGTGTTTTGTTAAAGTAACTGTCAAGTCTAGTGTTCACTGGAGAGAGATTTTTAATTATGTCTGTGAAGGGGGTAATTTTATAAATAGATAACATTAGTGAATGTTTTTTATGTTGTGGTGATTCTGTTACTCTGCCATTTGTAACAGAAGAGACTACAAGAATCTACCTATTCTTTTTTCGTTTCTTTGGGTTTTTGATTTTTTTTGGGGGGGAAGTATACACACCCATCTCATACTAAGTTGACATAGTCTCTGATGTCTGATTCCTCTGAACATTCCTATGAGAAAATACTTCTAGACACATAAGATTGACATCAATGGAATTAATAAATAAAAGAAAGATACGACCAAGTAACGTATCAATTCCAAGGCAGACACCCACTCATCAGAGTTACTCTCTTATACAGTTCGAACATAGTCTGTGGCCTGCAAAGATCCACTGTGACTGGAAACTTGGCCCACAAGGAAATGGCAGAAACTATAGGAAGTGTGCCCAGTAAGCTTTGAGGTCACTGGGAGCCTGAGTATTTCTCATCAACCCTTTGGCCTTTCTTCAGTTTCTTCTCTTCTTCTGAAAGCACCATCATGTGATGTTTGGCCCCTTTCTCTGCCTGCTCCTGTTCTGGATGAGACTACTTGCTCTTATACACACCTCTCCCTATCACATGCCAAATAAGTGGGATCAACATTCCTGGACTGTTAACCTCCAAAACTGCAAGCTAACCAGTCCTTTTCTCTCTGTAAGTTAGCTGCCTTAGGTGTTTGGCTGTAGTAATGGAAAGCTGACTGATACAAACTCATAGTAAAATGATGAAAACAAACTTTTCATTATTTCATAATAAAATTTCTTGATGGCAAAATCAATTATACGTTATCCATTGTATATTTCTGTTATCAGATAATAAGTAACAAGTAAAACACAAACACACGTATCCTCAGGTGAACATCATTTGTTTCTGAAAAAAAAGTCCACTTGGGATCAGTGTCCCAATAGAATGGAAAAAAGGAATGGATTGGCCGATTGAAGTTACGGCAACCCTCTTGCATCTAATGAAAACAGACCCTTCTGTAGTGGAGTTTACCAGCCATGCCAGACCTTTGCTTCTCCTGAACTGTCCCCTTCCTATAAGTGGTGGATGTGTCACTTTTCTCTGAGATGGATCCTTAATGTCCAGCTGACTTCTGATGCAAGTCTCCTCGCTCCCTCTTACCTAGGTTGCCATCTCACACAATGAGTTGTCTTCTCCTGGGAGGCAAACCCAGACAAGGAAAAGGAGCTATTGTGGATAGTGAAACAAGGAAAGAAGGAGAGCTGGGAGAAGGGTGTGAGGTCCAGTGGTCAATAATAGAAATTCCTGGAGCACGCAGGCCCCCAGGAAACTTCTCCAGAGTGGCCTGACTGAGGAACCACTGTGGAGACACCCCTCTGCCAACTCTACTCACAATGGCCAATGTTCCCCGAGTCCTCACCCTCACACACTTACAAATGTATTTGTGAGTGGGCCTCCACAGGCAGCATGCCCACTGTGGGTATTAGAGGGACCTGGGGGCAAGAAGTAAATAGGAGGCATGGCCTTGTCAAATCTGGATGCTTGAAGCTAATTCTAAAGGCAGGAGCTAGGGTGAAGGTACAAAGCCACAGGTAAAACATTCTTCACAAAGGCAAACGTAACATGGGGAAAGAACTAAAAAGTGACCCAGAGTCATGTCAATTATAAACGTTACTGGGGTTGACAAGAAAAAGAGGTGCTTTGTAGTACTTGTATATGAGATACATGGGGGCACAGCCAAGGGACTCCTACTCCTTCATATTTTCCCTACTCTTCTCACATGCATTTGCAGCATGTTTACTATCTCTGTGTGTTCAGAAGGCTGGATGTGGTCTTGAGAGATTATTGTTTTAGTCCATACCAGCTGCTTTGGGGAGTCAAGGAAGCCTTGAGTGAATGTGTAAGATGCAGGTGAAGTTCTGAGTGAAGGTATGCTGTTGACGTGAGCATGGCCATGCCAAGGACCAATGCCTCAGACACATTGGAAAACTATCAAAGCCTTCCCCATATGGGGTAGGCTCACAATTAACAAAACCTTTCTCTGGTCCAAGTGCAAGCTTTGACAGAATGTTTAGGAACAATTGATGACCATGTTCAAAAACTAGCTACTGCAGCTTTCCCCCAGATGTCTATAGCCCAAGATAGCTCACCCTCAGAGACCTTCTATCCAGACTAGCTAATCCTCTCCCCGTAGCATACATAACAAACAACCAGTTTCTGGTTGCTAAGTAGTAACTATCAGAGTACACACAGCCCACCTGAGCCCAGCTTTTCTATATGTATGTCCATGTGTCTGTCATCTCCTTGCAAACTCCTGGTCGGGTCAAGATGCCAAGCCATGAAGAACATGGCAAGCTGGTGAAGAAATGGCTCAGCCATTAAGAACATTTGGGCTCTTCCAGAGGACTTGAGTTAGGTTCCCAGCATCCATGTTGGGGAGTCACAAGTACTAATAACACCAGCTCCAAGAAATCCACTTCTCTTTTCTGGGCTCTACAGCACCCACATGCACATGGCATACATACAGATACACACATACACATCGTTTCTTTTTTAATCTAGGAAGAAAGGAAGGACAGAGAGAGAGAGAGAGAGAGAGAGAGAGAGAGAGAGAGAGAGAGAAGTCCTGAGAGCGGTCCTAACAGCTCTGAAGGCTGGGAAGCCAAGATCATGAGGTTCCTGTGATCAAGGTTTGGTAGGGACTTGCGTCATGAAGGGAGGCCATCACCACAACTTCTCATGCTAGAAGTGACAAAAAAGCTCCTTTGAGTCTTATATGTCAGAGCACTGAGCCTGCTCCTGGGGGCTTTTCCTAGGGATCTTATCACCTCCTCAAGACCCCTACCCCAACACTATTACCTTAGAAGTTCATATTTTCACATACGAATTTTAAAGTGATATAGACACCTGAGAGAATGGTGCTTATATCAAAAACACACTCAACTGACCCTCACAGGGCTCACCGATTGCCATCTTTAACTCATATTTAAGACACAACAGGGGAGGATCAGAGAAGGCCTTGTGTAAGTAACAGTTCTCCCATCTTCCCACAACTGCTAACTGAATATTCACCACCCTTACTTATCCTATTAGTTTTTTCTTTTTATTTGTTTATTTGGCTGGCTTATTTGAACCCTACTATAACTCTAAAGACCTCCTAAGTAGTAATATCTGTTCCTTCCAGTTAAATCTCTGTTGCCCTTGTTCATACATGTCTCCACACAGGTGAAGCCTTCTCTAGGGCTACTCCCTAGACAAGTGGGAGTTCATGCCAAAGGCAGTTAGTGAGAAATACACACACACACACACACACACACACACACACACACACACAGAGAGAGAGAGAGAGACACACACACTCATTCATACATATGATAAACATACACATGATACAATTATGTTTTTTATAGGCCATGCACCGATTAAAACAACAATCACCCATTATTCCTTTTTCAAGAAGCTCACAGTCCACTTTGGGGAAGCATGACATACCAGTAAAGAAACTATTACATAACACAGAAAGTGAGACAATTGCAGGGAGGTGGGAGAATAGCTCACTAGGATTCTGAGGAAGAAGAGCAGTAAGGGACTGAACTGCGCTTGCAGGAGGTAGCAAATAGTTCCTGGAATAAAGGAAGGAGTATATAAAGCTCCTGGGGCACCTTAGGGACATTGAGAAGGCAGCAATAGATCTTGTAAGATATGTTAAGAAGACAATATTTTCTCTTGAAAGAAGTATGAAAAGGACCGCCTGCCTTCTTCTTACAGTCCAATACTTGGTCCCTGAAGCAGCTTTCCAGTGTGCCTACCTCACTACTGTCACCTCCCAGAGCACTGTTCCGAATGGACATGTCAATGGTAATTCAGGCCACATCACTCCTCTATTTAAAACCCTGCTGTGTTCCTCCCAAGATCAAAGTGTCTCCGTGGACAGTAACTCCCATAGTGTGCCCACCAAGGCGACATGTGAGCATCTCCCTGTTGCCAGGCAACATCAGCCATTCCACCTTTCCCTACTGATCCTCCAGCACTCCTTCACCTGGAGTGCTCTTCTGTATCCCATAAAGCTCTTCACCCTTGCCTCGTGCAAATCTTTGCTCAAACTCCCCCATCAGTGCAGCCTTCCCTCCTCCGTGTTTAGCTCCAGCTCTGTGTTTACCCTGTGTCCTGGCTAGTTTATGTCAACTTGACACAAGCTAGAATCGCTGGGAAAAAAAATTTTTTTTTTTGATTGAGAAAATGCCTCCATAAGATCAGGCAACCCTGGGCTGGGGGTCCTGGGTTCTATAAGAAAGCAGGCTGAGCAGGTCAGTAAGCAGCGCACCTCCATGGCCTCTACATCAGCTCCTGCTTCTGGGTTAATTATGCAAAGGATGAGAGCCCCTAACAATGACCAGTGGAAAAAGCAAGAGACAAAGGGGTGAAGTATGTAGGAACTGAACCCTAAAAGTCTTAAAACTGATAGAGCATGAAGGCAAGTGAATGGGTAAGGTGAGGACCCCTGGTTTGTAGAAGGGAGGGGACGCTGAGGTGGGGGAAGCAGTGAACCCCTCCGGAGAGACTGAGGAAACCTGCCATCGTCTAATAATCACTTCTCTCATCTACCGAAAACATTGTTGGAATGGGGGAGGGATGATGAAACAAGAGAATACTACCTCAAGGTTGCTAAGCTAAAGCTCCACATGCCAGAATAGCAGGGTGGTTGTGAGTAAAGGGCGTTCCATTACAACAGCCAGAGGCCAGAGAATCCAAGCCCAACTGTCCTGTATGACCACGCTGTGGAGGGATAGCGGGCTGGCATTTACCGCTCCCCTCACAGAAGTGAGTCAACTCCTTTGCTCTACTTTTCCTGTGAGAACAAGGAATGAGCAGGCTCCATAATACCAGGTGTAATGTTTAAATACAATTATTGTACCTTAAAGTGTCCCAGAGCCAGAGAATGGTGGATCTGGAATTTGTGGGGCCCAGAGATCTTATAGTTTAAAGGGCACCCTAAGACTAGACTGTAAAAAAAAAATGTGCTTAGGAAAGATAGAAAACACCGTTTTAGGCTGTCAGACACCACATGCATCACAAAACACAGAAAACCCCAGTGTTTTTATGAATGAGCTGCCAGGCATCCATCCGTAATATTTTTTCTATAATATTTGGCTGCACAGGCTTGATCACATTCTCAAATGACAATTATTTTGTAATATGATTTTTAGGGAGAATAAAAAGATCATTCAGTCTTTAGATGGCTGAACAAAAAAAAATTTTTTAACTGATATTTGGGATGTGTTGAACACTGAATGGGAACATTTCTGTAACTGTGGGTCTGCACCCTAAAAGTGTAAGAATTGTGAACTGTGGGT
>CAJQZJ010004748.1:672999-687827 GCA_907164525.1 Lophiomys imhausi | reverse complement strand
ATTGTGAACTGTGGGTCTGCACCCTGAAAGTGTAAGAATTGTGAACTATGGGTCTGCACCCTAAAAGTCTAAGAATTGTGAGTCATTTTAATTCACTCATTCTTGTCAAAAGGGATGTTTCTGTATAATGGCATATTTTTGTTGTTGAGTTTATTCCTGTCAGGAGTAAACATCTGTTTCACTGGTCATTTACCACAATAGCCTCTCCTGTGTGCCTCCAATTTAGTGTCCCCTCCACCACTCACCTGCTCAGAAAGCCCAGCCCCATAGAACATGTTGAATCTTTGCTTTCATTTGTGGCTTCTGAATCTTCTTGTCTCCATGCTAAGAGACCAATGTGCTGAGCAACAGAAGTGTCCCAGGAAGTTGTGTTAACTAGGGCATGAGCCGGGCGGTGGTGGCGCACGCCTTTAATCCCAGCACTTGGGAGGCAGAGGCAGGTGGATCTTTGTGAGTTCGAGGCCAGCCTGGTCTACAAAGTGAGTCCAGGACAGCCAGGGCTACACAGAGAAAAACCCTGTCTCGAAAAACCAAAAAAAAAAAAAAAAAAAAAAAAACTAGGGCATGGTTAGTAAGAGCCTAACTACACATGGGGGTGCCTGGAGACCACTTAAATGTATCTCAGGAAAACACGACTAAATGTTGTTCCAACCCCTGTTGCCTTAACTAGATCTCCAAAGCACTAGTGACTATTCCGAGCTCCCATTACCCAATACTAGGAATAGAAATAAGAAGGGAAGTTGAAGTGAATATAAACCCTGGTCTTGACCAACCTCCAAAATTTCCAACTTTACCAAATATGCTGCCCTGTGATCACATTACTTTGGTCTTGCAAGAGGTCTCGGAAGGACTCCTTGCAAATGAGGGACACTAACACTTAAAACTTGTTAGTCCCAAGGCAGATGTGTGTCTCATTCAGACCCTAATAGGCTCCCAGTCAAGCACTGTCCTCTTTCTCACTCCCATGCCACTCTAAGAAGGTGTGTGCCCACACCCAGGACGCAGCTGCCCTCAAGCTGTGCACATCCAATGCTTGGCAACCACCACTTGCCTTCACCACACTCAGCCGACTTAACCTGGCATAGGTTTTTATTTGAAGTAGATTGATACTTTAAATAGAAAAAAAATGGACTTGCTATTTGTAATTGTCTCTCTGGAAAGATCCTTTTCAAATATAAACTATTGAAACTATGCTTCCAAGAATAAAATAGAGGGTTGCCTTTTGAGTCCTAGATTTATCTCATCGCAGCCTTGCCTCCAGAATACACTGAACTATCACTTCCTATACTCCAGGGTTCAAGAAAGGGAGACCTGTGCATCTTGACCATAATACTGTTTTTTTAACTAAAACGGATTTGGTTTGGATTATGAAAGGGGGGAGGTGTGGAGAAAAGAAAACAAACAAACAAACAAAAAACCACTTCCACAATCATGTATTGCATTTACTTTCATTTTAAACCATTAATTTCTGAAAAGATAGAATGCATTTCCATAACCTTGCTGGAGTGCAAGAGAGAAGGCAGTGTTTTTCCAGGAGCTAATACCCTTTGTTCTGAGAGAGACTGTAATAAATACACACAATTTATAAGAGATACTTTGAAGACTATCTCACAGAATTTAAAACAATCCAGGATTTAATAGCAATCAACAGAATCAAGGCAAAGTGAAACTATTACAGCTGAACACACTGGAAAAGTGGGGTTGGAATTGATGCTGCTTATTATTCATTTTGACAAGTGCAAACTCACATTGAAGATAGCAGGAGTGGAGACGGGGGCTGCAAGGAAGGGTAATACAAATGCATTATTAACACAAAAACAAATCTGACTTTAAACCCGACTCATCTCCTGGTTAGTCAGAATAATAATAAGGCCTTGAATTCTCATTGCACTTTACATCAAAAGCAATCAGAAAACACCCGCATTGTCAAGGGAGATAGGATGGTCAGTCCACATTAGCAGCATTTTCCAAAGGAAACCATTAGCTGAAGTGAATGTGGGCAGGGTTAAGGCAGGTGCAGACAGGTGATCTCAAAAAGTCCATTCAGACCCTGGGGACTAGAGACACAAAGCTGTAGTGTTCTCTGACAACCTCAGACTTTCCTTTCCCCCTGAAGGCTATGACATCCGGGCAGAAGCAGTTTGATTCCCATTGTGACAAGGTATTGAGGACAGTCCCAGGAGCAAATCCCAAGTAACCTCTGACCCTCTTCTCTATACTAATGGAGGATGTTCTAACAAGAATTTCCCAAAACATGCTTGCCATACCTGTCCAAGAGACACCCCACCCATGAGGGTAAGGAATACATAAGTGCCACAAGGATTCCAAGTGGACCTGGTGGGAGTATTACAAGTATGGACTAAGCCCACCTGTAGTGTACAGATACAAGCAGTGTGTGTGCATGTGTGTCTCTTACATTTCTCATGTGAAGGGAATCCCACTATCTTCACTATTTTTGTGAAGAAACTAAACCACAAAGATGCTGAGGAACATAAGAGGGGGGGCATCTTAGTGATATCAGCACCGCTGGAGAAAAGGAAGAAATTTAGTAAAGCAGACAAAAATCCTCCTCTTTGGCAAATGCGTGTGTTTCACTTGTTTTCTCATTGCATCCATACACTGTTCTGGGCTTAAACTTTCTAGGCTCCTATTTCTAAGGCGCTCTCTGCCGTCTCTGCACTCTTCCACTGACTTGTTCCTAAGAAACTCATGGATACAATTGCTAACCTAATGTCAAAAATAGGACAAAGAAAAAGACAAAGAATATACACTCCTGTAAGGGAAATTGTTCTTCTTGGTTTCACATAGGCATATCCACAGCCTGATAAAGGAATTAAAGGTTTGTGGGTAGCAGGGTGGCCATCCTAAGTAGCTGCTATTCGGATATCGCCGCTCCTCTTGTGTTGGTGTCAGGCGTATAAACCCAAATTTATATTAGCATAAATATTGAGGAATCCTTAATGTTGTGCTGTATTCTTGACTTACAGGAGCACACACACACACACACACGCACACACACACACACACAAAACCAAAAACAAAACACAAAACCAAAAATAACAGACCTACCACTGGTGCAGCAGTGCGTTCCAAAGGACCAGTCCCTCTACTCCAGAGCTTTGGCCTCTCCTTCACCCACATCTACAATTCTCGTTAATATCCAAAGAGAATTATACACACCACAAATAATAGAACTGAACGGATACCCTGCACTTCAGGTTTTCAGAGCAATGTGAGTAAAACAGATCTTTTGGCTCAGACACACAAGAGTGATGTTACTAAGGCAAGGACAAGCTGAACATCAGTAGCCCAAAGGCAGCTGCTGTTCCTTGATGTTACACTAAACTCAGGAAGCACCGGGATGGTAAGTAGACTCACTCTTTATAGAAATGTTGAAACACGTAAGGAAAGAGAGCATGTTTGAATGAAAGTAGAGTTTTTATCAGCCATCGAAATTCAATTTTCAGATCCACTACATGGTTCTTTAAGAATTAAAAAGGAGAAGTAATTATCAATAATGTGGCCAGCTTGCATATGTCAGATGGATCAACTCAAGCCACTTTTTAAAAATCGATGAGATAGTTAATATGAATTTGTGTTCTAATGGATGGGCACAAACAGGAGAGTGGGAGTCGTAACCTTTAGTACTTGAGTCAAGATTTTCAAGTTGGGTCCACAATTTTCTCCTCAGATACTTTTTAGCATCAAGCTAAGAGTAGAGACAGTTCCAGCACTGGGCTGGGCTCTTACCCGCTTGTGTGAACCTTTTTCTAAATATGAAGGAATTTCCTGAACTGACCTTAAACTATGAGGTTCTTAATACAGTTTATCCTGGAAGAAAATCAACAAACCCTACAAACTAGGCTAGCCCATCTCCAAGCCCCATTATACCAGTTCATCACTGGCCAGGATCGACAGCAGGGTCCAGAAGTGCACCTGTCTAAATCCAAGGTGGTGCCTTCTGATCTCATGCTTTCAGTATTAGGACAAGCTGGTGTACTGTTGTCAACTGAGTGGCTAGGAAGCTTGTTACTTGGGTTCCAACACACTGGGTCATATAGGTCCTGCCGGATAAAGAGTGAGTCTCAAAATCCCAGTAACCTGGGATGAACAATAATGACTGCAGAAGCAGAGGATGACTTGAGTCCTAGCTCTCTCCACTCACCAACTTGTTGGGTGGTCTTGGGCCATGCGATTGACTCTTCTGAGCCTCCTTATAAAATGTCTGTTGCCTCTGTCACAAGCTGCTAGTGAGTTGGCACATAAAACCCTATTGTAAACTGTGAAGCTTTTGAGAAAGAATCAATACGCCCATACAATCAATAGCTAACTATATTTTGCCTTAATTTTTTCCCTATCCCTTCCTCATAATTTACTATCTACTACTGTCCACATGACTGTCTCTTGATGTTCTGAGCTGTAATTCAGACTCCATTTCTGTCCTGCCAGCTCTTGCTGTGGGGATAACATCACATGTTTCTTCCAAATGTACCATGATAGCTACAGCAGCCTCCCTCCCACTGCAGGCCCGAACACGGACTTCTGTGAGGACTTCCTACTGTAAGGAATGAAGAACCAAGAGCTCATGGAGCTACAAAGAAATTAAAATGCTAGGGCTGAGGTTACAGCTCAGTTGGTAGAGTGTTTGTCTAGCATGCACAAAGACTTGGATTCCATTCCTTAAACTACATAAACCTGGCTTGGTGACTCTTGCCTATAGCTCCAGCACTCAGGAGGTGGAAGTAGGAGGATCAAAAATTCAATGCCATTCTCAGCTACAAAGGGAGTTCAAGGCCAGCCTGGTCTACAGAGCCTATTCCTGAAAAGTGGGGGAGGGGAGATCTGGAGAGATGGCTCAGTGTTGGAATGACTAGCTGACCTTTCTTTCGGAGGACCAGGGGCTCAACTCCCAGCATTTATCATGTAGACCTGGTCCTAGGGTGGCTGACACTCCCTCTGGTCTCTGTGAGTTCTGCACATATATGATCCTCAGACAACATTCAGGCAGAACATCTTCCCTTAGGATAGAAGTAAATTTTAAAAAAGTTTTTTTTTTTTTAATTAAAGGGAGGAGAGAGGAGAGAAGAGAAAAGAAAGAAAGAAAATCCTACAGAGGCCTTTAATTCCAGCACTTGGGAGGCAGAGACAAATGGATCTCCGTGAGTTCAAGGCCAGCCTGATCTACAAATCGAGTTCCAGGACAGCCAGGGTTACACAGAGAAACCCTGTCTCAAAAAACCAAAACAAAACAAAAACAAAATCCTACAGAGAAGTAGCTTATTGTCACTATTTCAGTCTTCGTTCTCATTGACCTCTCTAACTGCAAGTTTTAATCTGAAGCAACTACAAGCTTTGCTTCAAATCACCCCTTCGAAGTCAATTTTTCCTGATGTTCCCCCATCTCAAATTAATTATTTCCTCCCTGTCTATGTTGAATTACATGAGTCTTTTTAAATAAAGAGCAGGACTAACAGTAACAAGTCTGTATTGATATTATCATCAACTAACTCTTTTTGTTTATTTGTTTCTGACACGTCTCCTCTGTATTTTTCTCTTTTTATTGTTTAAATTCACATTCATACAATCCACAACAGCCCCTTTCTTTCCCTCCTGTAGAATAACAGAGAGTAGTGGGGAACAGGTGCAGGGACTCAACTGCTCAAGGCGCAAATCTTAGCCTCATCTGTCTGTCCACAGCTGCTTGATTCAAATCTCTGAGCTTCCTTTTCCTCATCTACAGAAGAAGAACAAAACAAACAAACAAATCAGATGAATCTGTGAAAGTACAGCGTCAAGCACCATGCTCCCGGTGTGTAGACTCTCCTGACTTACAGCTACATTCACAACCTCTACTGTAATCCTTCAGGACACTGGAGGAGAGCCCCAAGCACTTCCACCTTCTAGCTTTCCTTTAGAAAGCAAGCAGCCTTCCGGTCAGCTAAATTAATCAAGATAAACCATTGTCTAGTGCTGTTGAGACGTAGTCTAGGAATGTTGCCTCTGACTGATCAAGGGTAATTTGATTCTCCTCTTTGCCACTGGCTCTTTTTGGTTTGTCATTTGGGTTTGGGTTCAGTTGAGGGCATTGTGACTCATTGGGTCAGCAAATGTTTATGACCTGCTTACCGAAGGCAGATACCAGTTTTGCAGGGCTTGGAGTTTGTACTATTTGGAAGACCCTCTAATAAAAATGAATATTAAACGCAAGTGTGTTAAGTGTATGTTTGTTAGGATACAAATTAAACAGGGCCTGGTGCTTATGGCTATTTTTTCTGTGGGAGTCACTGGTTTGCCAAACACAGTGTGAGGTTCTGGGGATATGGTCCCACAGTGTCAACTCACATGGATCCTGTGGTCTGGTGACTTTCACACACTGTGGGCCTTTTAATATGTCTTCTATGGCCCATTTGCATATGAAGGCCTTTAACACCATAACTTCTCAGGCTCTTCCCCACTCTGGACTAGGAATAACCCAGAACCTTCTATATCCAGTGGCAATCTGCCCTCCCACATCTTTCCCCAACAGGAATGGAAGATTGCCTCTTGTACAGGTTACCATGACAATACTCATGTGAATTTTCTTCTCGGAATTTGAAACCAGACACAGGAAGATATGAGTTCCAAAGAGTGTGCAATATGCTTTAGGTAGAAAGAGAGTTTGCTGGGCTGGCCAAGATTAAAGTCAGTAAAGTGTCCTGCTTGGGCTTTAGGGACATTTATTTCTATCTTGCTACATGCTTCCTCCGACTTGCTGTCTAAATGAAGAATAAGGAAAGACAAATTTTATTCCCCTTGGAGAGGCTTGTTCACAAGCCGGTGTCTGAATGATCATTACAGCTGTCCTCACTACCATCCTGACACTGTACCCAACCAGCCTTCAGTATCCTGCATTTGCCATCTTTTATTGTGAGGGTTGTTTTTGTTAGCTTTATTTAAAATTTCACTGAGTCCCAGGTTACATCTTTATAAGGGTTAATGTAAAAATATTAGAACATAACTCTTGCATTCCCTTTTATATACAGAGAGGTGGGCAAAGAATACTGGCGCTCAGGATGGTCTGGAACTCACTATCAATGTAACCCACTGGCCCCAATTAGCTGGCCCCCAACTCACAACAATCTTCCTGACTCATGCCTTCCCCCAAGTGTGAGCCACCATGCCTGGCTCCTGCACTCCTTTTAGTTTTAACCTTTATTCTCATTTTCTGCCTGAGAGATATGATACTATGCATTAATGCAACCGAATTGGGTCTTACTAAATTATTCTCTTTCTGTTCTGCATACAAGAGCCTGGCGTGTGCAGCAACTGAATCCTTTATCTTAAACTGACAGGCTTAGTCAAGAGATGTGCCTTGAAATATTCATCACTGTCTAATGCATGCAGGGTATTGCTTAAGATTCAAGGCACCATAATCTGGCCTTTTCTTGAATTTTTGTCTTGATTAAATGACTCTGGCACTCAAGAAATAGAAACCACAATCCCTGAAAAGTCCTATGTAAGACAGACATTGATTCCATTTTAGGGTTAGCAGCAGACCACAGGCACTGCTGTGAAACCATCAAATTTGGGTTAGATGGCTTTAAAGAATGAAGGCTGGGGAATTTATTGCCGGATCAACATATTGCATCTTTGCAAGCGCAGAGAAGAAACCATGCAGCAACCGCGGCTAAAAACATCAATGCAAATGTTATTACGTCCCACTTCTCTGTCAGACTGGCTGCTGACATCTCAGCCGGCTGTCAGTGGCAAAGAAGACCCGTATCCTATTGGCTCAGCAGTGTCATGTGACCCGACTGCCTGCACCAACCTAAATTACCAAGTGAAGTGTTGTGTGAAATCACTCCTACACCCTTTGGTGACTTTGCGGTGTCACAAGCACTCCAGGAATATATGGGATGCTCTCAGACCATATCTGCACCTCCAGCAATCCACCGGGAGCATGGGGTTCCTGAGCTCCTCAGGATTCATGTTTTTTGTTGAATCCAATTTGCAAAGGTTTGTGGGCTCGACTGCCTTACAGAAACATCACCCCCATTTTCATTTGCTCAGTGTCCCTCAGCCTTTGTGCCGGGTCTCTGTTTGTGACTTCAGCTGCGCATCACGCAGACGCTCAGACCGCCTTTCCAATTGTGGTTTCCCTGAGTCTGATAACGCTTTCCACGCCCCGTACTGGGATAATTTATGTGGTAAAAATGTCACAAAAATCAGACTGGAAAAACATCGAGATGTCTTCTAACCTGAAAGGAAAAAAAAAAAAAAACAAATCAAACACTGCAAATCGCATTCTCAATTCCCAATGTGAACGCTTGGCTTCTCAGATTTTTCATTTTTTTTTCAATACAAACACCCATTTAATATGCTGATAACAAAGGTCGAAAGCTGAATAGTCTTCCCAGAGGTCAGCTTGACTTTACTCCAGGTAGATAGTTTGAGACAAGTGTGAAAATAGACTTACAAGGATGCTGAGTCAGGGCTGAATATAAAAGCAAAACAGCTATTTAGAGGTTTTGGATTTATAATTGTCACATCCAATTATTTTAATCATCATAAAATGCATAAATACAAAAAGGTAGTTAAATAACAGATAAAATAATATGTAGATATAAAATAACACAAGCCAAATGTTGGTAGAAAAATGTAAAATATTCTTCCCTAATTATTGAAGTTGTTGAGGTTAGGTTAATAATTCTAGAGGACTTTGCATATATGAGTGAGAGTGTGTGTGTGTGGTGTGTGCACACTCTTGTGTATATGCACTTCTGTACATGCATAGGAAGATGTTAGGTGTCCTACTGTCACTCTGCCTTCCTTATTTCCCTGGGACAGGATCTCTCACTAACCCTGAAGCTGGCCGCTGGCAAGTCCCAGCCATTGTCCAGTCTCTGCCCTAACCCCGACCGGTGCAGAGAATATGTGGCTACTCTCAGCTTCTCATGTGGGTCCTGGGATCCCGGCGCACTCTCTCAGGCTTCACAACAAGCGCTCTTACTCGCTGAGTCACCCTCCAGGCTCCAATAACAAATTTTACTACTTGCAAATTTAGCACTTTTACAACGCGTATTTCATTGTGTGTGCAACAACGTGAGTGTGGAGACCAGAGGACAACTCTCAGGAATCAGCATTTCGACCGTGCAGGTCGTAGAGACTGAACTCTATCTAATAAAGTCAGGCTTGTTGGTGAGGGCCTTTACCCACTAAGCCATCTCACCAGCGAAGATATAACTTTTTTTTGTTGTTGTTGTTTTGTTTTGGTGTTCTTGGAGGAGGAAACAAAGCCAAAACATGATAAATCACAAAAACAAAGCAGGGGAAATGTGACACACACGCTGACAAGAGGTTATGTGGAGAGCTCTTTGGGGCTGACAGGAGAAGAAAGAAAAAATATTAATACAAAAATAGATAAGAAACACAGATTATTCACAGGAAGCCAATGGCTGAGGGGCAAATATAAGTATAAAGATGCGTGGCTTCACCCGTAATCAATAAAAAGCATATAAATGCCATAATTAGGTATTTTGCAGCAATTAGACAAGGAGAAAGACCAATGTATCAAGAATAAAGAAACTCGTAGACCATAAATTGATGCCTGTTGGGAGGGCGTTTGGAGATGCCTAAACTGATTCATACATCTATAGTAACGCATCCTGGTAACTGCCTGCATTTATTGACACTTGGTACAAATTTAAGGTTAGCTCTCTTACAGTTAGGTGCACTAAACACTGAATTCTCACTGCCCCCCCTCCAAGCTTCACTGCACATACCACGACTCCAGAGGCACAGTTCACAGACACCTCCGCGTGAAGCACATCCCCTCAAAGCTGCACCAAGCAGCCTCCCCAGCTATGAGGTCCCCCACTTTACACAGGAGAAATCTAAGCCCTGAAAGCTTGTATAGTCTTCCTATGGCCACAGCAACGGTATGATAGTAAATGAAGTGTGAATGCTTCTACTACAGCTGATTTCAGACATGACATCACGGGGCTTGGGGTTTGTAAATGGACACAGCTGGCTTTCGCACACCAGCTCCAGCCACTACAGTTCCAAAGTCGTGGAGCCAGGATCCAAACTCTACAGGCCACACTCGTGGCCAGCGTTCTGTTTCTGGTCCTATACAATAATACAAAATGCATGGGATTAAAGTTATGTGCAGGAGTAGAACACTTGTAATGGAGCAAAAACATAGAAACAAGTTGAACTTGAATTTGTCACACTTCAGTCTCTAAGCCCGTACTGCCCTCAGTGTGAAAAAAAGAGACATGATGCTACAGGGATCTGCCCGGTGGAGAGTCGGAAGGGACCCCTCAGCTATAATTCAGCTACCAAGGGGTATTATGTAAATGATAAAATTACATATATACTCATATGTCATATGTGTATATTTCCAAAAACACAGTTAGAAGTGTTACAGAGAACACATAACATTTTCTTCTTTAATTATGCACATGTATTATCTTAGTAATTACACATAAAATGTTATAAACATGATAAGCAGTTATGCTCAAGGACAGTAGCTTATAGAAGAGCATGTATAGTGTGATTCCATTTTTCTAATAAAAAAAAAGAATAGTTTTGCGTAGGACAAATGCCAACAATGATATCCATTAAACTGTCAACAGTGGCTGATTAAATAATTCTTTTTACGTCCTTGCTGCTTATTTTCATTTGATAATTTTTTAACCATGAACATGAATAGCTTTGCAATGAGAAAAATAAACTGTAAATTAATCTTAGTATGTGAAAAAATAAGAGTCAGCCAACAAGACCTCTTTGCTTTGCTACATAAGTGAACTCAGAGCCCTTTTTCTGCAGCAAATTCTCCAAGGCACGAGTTGGTGAGGTACCTAAAGGGTCTTAACTGTGGAAGGTACTGAACATGGGCAGATTGAGGTACCTAAAGGGTCCTAACTGTGGAAGGTACTGAACATGGGCAGATTGAGGTACCTAAAGGGTCCTAACTGTGGAAGGTACTGAACATGGGCAGATTGAGGTACCTAAAGGGTCTTAACTGTGGAAGGTACTGAATATGGGCAGATTTCCCTTTCATCCGGTGTTTGTCAGCCCAATCCAAAGGGAAAAGAAGAAGCTAGCTGCCCAGTGACCTCTCCACTGGAAATCACTGTCAGGTTCAAATGAATTCACACAGATTACACATATTCCTCTGCTTCCAGTCACCCTGCCAAAGGTCACCCTATGGCTTTTACATTCATGCCAATATGACGTGTGGAAGCCATTGTAGTTCTTGGGAAAAATACAATGCACAACTGTGCACCAGAAAAACAACCACCCAGCGAGGGGGGGAAATTCAATAGCGTTAGAATTGCTCAACAAACCAACAAAAGCCAGGAAATTCAAAGTTAAGTTTTACGCTCCCTCCTTAACTCCACACCATTGTGAAAGAGAAATAAAAGGGACAATGGCATGCATTAGGGGTGGCAATGTCAGAGGCAGTAACTGCACTTCCAGGCTTTATTGACTTGGGCCAGAACCTTAACATTCTATAAACAAGGGGTTTGCCTTTAACACCTGGGCCCTTTAGAAGAGAGATATCTTCTGGAAGCTGGGACTAGGGAGCTCATAGCCTGTTCCAGACTCCTAGTATACACAGTAAATCACGAAGGAGAGAGGAAACAGATGAAATTGTTATTGAGATTGCAGTCTTTCTGGCCTCTTGGGAAAATAAATAATTACTACAAAGAAATACTATTTACTTCTGAGAAGGGGAGAGACTCATGAGTAACCTGGTCTCCCAGCTGACTCGTGGGTAATTCCCTGTGTGAAACTTTGTGTTTAGGGAATAAAAGTACTAGGAGATGGTACTTTATGGGGCCAGTAGTTTAATATTTCTTCCCAAATGATCCATGCCTGAATAAACTGAAATTTTAACCAACTCAAAACAGTTTTAGAAACTTAAAAAATAAGCCTTATTTATTAGCAGGCATAAAACCTGTGTCTTTATTTAATTTTTAAAATATCCTGGTAGTAAATATATATATAAAGGAAGTTAAATGAATGAATCTAAACACGTTTGTTTTTGTGACTTGGCTTGAGTGAGACTGTAAAGTAGAACAGGTTCGGCAGAGACCCCAGGCATAAGGTGCAATTCCTTTTTGAGGAGAAAATTCCAGAAGGTGATGGAGAGCAGGGCTTAGTGAGAGCTTTGCCTTCCCTGAGGGGCCATCGAATCGAAGCTCTGGGAACTTGAAGACTTTAGGATTTTTAGCTGCTTCATCCACAGTCAATCACAGAATTATTTTAGAATCAAGGTCCTTTGCCGTGGAGAAAGCAGCTCAGCTGAATGAAAAGCGTTTCCTAGCTTTTTATCTTTGGAATCTGTACTTTAGGAAACTCCACAGATCAGAACTGGAGTAAATAACATGGCCATGACCCTGGGCTAAGTGGATATGGAAATGCACTGGTATCATCTTTCAAAGGGATCAGATGTTTTCTTCCCCTGTGATGTATTAATATGGTGAATAATGATGAGCTTTGTCATGGTAAGCCCATCTTTGCATTTTTGGAATAAACATCGCACCATTCACATGCAGTTAGCCAAAACCGGTCACAGGAAATGTGGATTCTTTGTATTCTCCAAAGGAAGAGGAACTGGGTTGGGCAAACAGACTCTGCCATAGCAGCCAAAGCTATCAGGAATACCAGGAGCCAAAGGAAAGGCTCCAACGCGAAAGGTCCCGTCAAAACCCCACTTCTCCGTTTCACCTTCAGCTCAAAGTAGTCGGGAAGTAGGGGGACTGTGACGTTCCTGGGTCTTCATCGGGCTTTATTATCATCAGAGTGACAGGATCACACCTCAATTATAACAAATGCAAAAGGTTTGAGCTTTCCACTCAAAGCTTTTTCCACCATGCCCTCAGACTCAGAGCCACTGCTCACAGGTGCTGGCTGCCACTGTTAGTTTTGTAATTGCACAATGACACACTCGTTCAAACATTTCTATGCAGCCTAATAAATTTATTTGGTACAGAAACCAAGTCATGCATTTCCATTTTAAATCAGAACCAGAAAGCTAAGGTAAGGAAGGACACCAACGTTCAGCTGTGGAGTAGATCTATTTTTGAGATGTTTTCCAGTTGTAAGCTCCATAGACACCATGTTCAGAAAAGCATTCCATTTACCTGGGCAGAGATGGGTCTCCCCTTCCTTTCTGCCCAGAAACCACATGTGTGTTTGGTTTCTTCAAAGTATGAAGGATTCTCAGTAAGGGAAAGTCCTGTCGGTATAGAGGGCAATTGCCTTACCTCTCATGCATTCGTGAATTTGATTGATCAACCATACTTTGCATAGGCTTGATAGTGTCTAAGGATTTTTGACTCAATGAGACATAACACAATCTTGTATATTCACATGAAATATCTAATGAAGGCAGTTTTGGGAGTTGGGTTAATTTGTTTGTTTGGTTGGTTGGTTTGGTTTTTTGTTTGAGTTTGTTTTTACATTTTCTAAAAGGCTGCTGGAAAGAAATACTTGAGAGCCAGAAATTATGTGACCCAAACATTTTGAACTCTTCTCTCCTTCTGAGGCCCTTTTGAGCTGGTCTCTGTCTTCTCAGACTCTGAGAAAAGTCACTATGAAGTCTTGATCCCCTGTACTTACCTGACAATAACCCAGTAGAGTTAGGAATGGGTTCTCTCCTCTGGTTACAATTGGGCCATAGAGGTATCAAATAATGTACGTAAAGTTACCCATCTCCCCAGCGAGGGCGCTAGGTCTCAAGGCCATGCCCCTTGACAGAAGTCCCATGGTCATGTTCATGTGCCATCCCTACTGTGCCACCAAATCCAGGTATAGACTGCCTCCCCAAAAAACTAGAGGTTCCCAGGTTACTATTGTCCTTACTGTGGATAAGGAAGGACTTAGTAGTTAAGGCAGAGTTCTGTGTGTTCTGGTTCTGTCTCCAGGAGTGGTCATGGAACCTTTGTCTTCCTGATCCTGGAGATCTTACACCCCTAATACAGGAGGTCATCGGTGTCACGATATCATCTCTTCTAACTGTTTCTCCTGCCACCATCTTATTTCCCACCTGCAAAATGCAATGCTGTCCTATCAGTCTCCCTATCTCTCCCCCCCTCCACTCCAGTCTTTTCTTATCCAGACAGTTCCTTTGAAACCCAAGCCAGACTATGTCACCACAATGCTCAAAACTCTCCAGATCAGCCATCAAATCAAAACCAAATGAGATCCCACTTTACACCCGGGGAGATGGCTACAATCAAAAAGACAGATATCACACATGTTGGTCAGGCTGTGGAGAAAACAGAATCTTCACACACTTCTGGGGATGTAAGACATAAGGGTGCTTTGGAGCAGCCTCTGGCAGGTCCTCAAAATGTTCAACCCTTTTTACTTCTGCTTCTCACCCAGGAATGGAATTTCTGGCTGGACTCTGTCCAGGAGCTCCCCAACAACAAATTTGGGAGGTTTGGATTAAAAAATCCAACTGCTGAGTGGAAAATGGATGTGAAAACATGAAAGATTATTCACTGTCCTGATAGACGGCTCAGTAGGTAAAGAATGGCGCTTGTCTGGATGACCTGAGTCCAATCCTTGGAACCCACAGTGGAAGGAGAGAACTAGCTTCAGGAAGCTATCATTTGACTTCCATGTGTGTTCATAAACACACCAAAAGCCACTGAATTGTACACTTTAGTACATGAAATATGTGGCATGTGATTCCTATCAATTAAGCTGTTATTTATAACATATAGCACAGAGAAAGAATTGATTCTTTCAAGTGTTCTCTGACCTCCATATGCACATATGCATGCACACACACACACACACACACACACACACACACACACACACACACA
>CAJQZJ010004748.1:638726-667116 GCA_907164525.1 Lophiomys imhausi | reverse complement strand
TAGATATAGACATAGAGACCTAGACATAGAGATATAGACATAGAGACCTAGACAGAGATCTAGACATAGAGATCTAGACATAGAGACCTAGACATAGAGATCTAGACATAGAGATATAGACATAGAGACCTAGACATAGAGATATAGACATATATAGATATAGATATAGAGACCTAGACATAGAGATATAGATATATATAGATATAGACATAGAGACCTAGGCATATAGATATAGACATAGAGACCTAGACAGAGATATAGACATAGAGATATAGATATATATATATAGATATAGATATAGATATAGATATAGAGACCTAGACAGAGATATAGACATAGAGATCTAGACATAGAGACCTAGACATAGAAATATAGACATAGAGAAACTCAAGGAGGCCTCATAACCAAGATGAGGGTGTTCTGGGAAAAGTCATGTGAACCACTTTAGTTCTTTTTACCCAGGGGATTAGAAGGCAGAGGACAGGAGATGGTTGTAGGCATCTTGTTGATCTCTTCCAAACAGGACTTTTCACTGCATCAAAACATGGAAGCATAATGGATGATGGACAGGTCAAGAACCAAGGCTTATTGACAGGCAAACTATGAGACATGTTAGAGGATACACTAGAGAAATAATTCCAGCTTCTGGGTGTAAGAAAACAGCTGAGGTGGAAGTTTGGGAGTCATGTCAGGTCAGAGTCTGAAAACACCATTCAGGCCATGGACAGCAGCTTTCTGAGTGCTGGGGTGAATGAGCAGAGACCATTGCCTGGGCTCTCTCTGCCTCTCTCTCCCCAACATCAAAGACCATTGCCTGGGCTCTCTCTGCCTCTCTGTCCCCAGCAGCAGCACTTGCTTTCCACAAAGAAGAGTCCTTGCAGTCCAAGCTTATAAATTAAACAGGGTTACACAGCTCCTCTTGAGAACATAAGAAGTGACATCCATATCCCTCCTCCTGGAATTAGACTCACATTGACCTAGACCCTTGTGGCAGATCTGACCAAGTCCAGGCCACTAGCTGTCTTGAAGCCTCCGCGTTCACTCTGTTGGAACCACCAGCACCATCGAAACCCAGAGCCAGCTTGTTTGGGTATGAGAACCCAAATAGAAAGGGGAGATGAACATCAAGCCACCCCAGAAATCTTGTCATACGCGAGTGAGACCAACCTCTACCAGCTAGACTACATCTATACCTGCCCACTAATGATGGCCACACCAGAGACCTCAAAAAAAAAAAAAAAAAACAAACAGAAGAGCCAGCTAACTGAACCCAATGTAAACTACCAACCCAAGACCCAAATGATGGTTATTGCCTTACACTGCTTGGCTGAGACTGATTAGTGGTACCACTGTAGATAAGGGGCTCTCCTCATGGCTGCAGTTCTTAAAGACTGGAGTTGGGATGACAGGCCATCTGGAATGAATGCTGTCCGGAGGGTACATGTGGGGAAAAGGTTTCTGCTGGGCTTGTCTGAGCATCCTTGCTTCCAAAGTGCCAATTAGAATGCCTGGCTTTACCTTACAGCGAACTATAAATGCACTGCCCTGATTGATGGGACATCAATATTAATTAATAATTCAGAGTATGGTCAGACTTTTTCACATGTAATCACAACTTTAAATCTCGAGAATGCTCCTGGAGATAGCTACGAAGGAGCTTTCCCTTCAAACCCTGTTTTTATTTTCACAAAAAGTTATCTAAAGTTTTCTCAGAAATTTCAGAAAGTGAGCGAAAAGGTCAAAATTGGCCACAAATGCCATATATCTCTTAATTGCAGGATACCAATCCTTCAGAATGTGACTTTCATGAGACCAGACCCCCACCATGGGGACAGACAGGCAAAGGACAAACTGAGCTGGTATTTGAGGCCTCTCCTATTGCCCTCTAGGATCCCATCTGGTGCGGAGTGGGGGAGGGGTACCGAAGGAGGCTCTGTGAGCCAGGCTAATATTATGAAATTCACAGCATTGAAATTCCTGAGTGTACATCAAAAGGGAAAGAGCCTTGCTGCCACACACTTGAACTCATTTTGAACCTGCAGGAATTCCCTGTAGCATTCTGCCATGCCTTATTTTGGTCACATAAATCTAACATTAAGTCCCTGTCTTCTTTTTTCTGTCAACACATCATACCCAAATGGCTAGATAGATTTCTATCAAATTGAGTGGATATGTTTGGGACATCCCTACTTGAAAGAACTAAAAACAAGCAGCAAGGCTCACAGGCTTGTGAGCCTTTCTATGAGACAAAAGTGTGGGTTGAGAGATGACCAGACAACAGTGGAAGGCAAACCTAAATCCTCTCGCGGCTCCTTCTGTGGGCACCGGTCTACTGGAACCTCTCATCATGAAGTGTCATCTGTAAAGTTCTTCAGTATCCACAGAAGCAGGGATTTATTTATTTAACATGGGCCTGGGAGTCTTAACCTGCAACTTGGGGGAGGCATTGAGTATAATCCAGTACCTAGGGCAGTGCTCCTAGGGCACAGCGTACTATTTAGAAACAAAGCTGCGTTCTAACCTAAAAAGAGATCTCTCATACTCCTGTTGGTAAGGTTCTTCGCTTCTGGTAAGATGTCAGTAAGGTCATTCACGGCCCTGAAAGGCGGAAGTCACTCAGAGATGACAATGCCGGTAAGGCTCCCACCGCAGATCCGAGAAAACACAAGCTTATTTCTGGCGTGGTGTTCTTGACTTGGGCACCCATAGGCACGCTCACTTGATGGTGCCCCCACAGGCATTTAATAAACAGCAGCTGAATAAATGCAGAAATGAATGAATGAGTGAGTGGATGGATGGATGGATGGATGGCTGAGGTGCTTTGACAGGCAGCTGTACCCTTTACAGAAGGCTGAACTTGTTAGCCCCACTTCACATGGAATGGCATTTTTACTTCCATTATTTAATACAGTGTTGAATATTTTCAGACTGTATTTAAGGATTCAAAATGCAAAGCCACGTCTATGAAAGGCAGGGATTACACCACTTCTGTAATGCTTTTCAGAACTGTTTACCTTGTATTTAATATTGGCAATGCCACTGTTCCTGCGATGAATTGACAAACAGTTCAATACACCTCATTTAGAACCATTATGGAACATTTCATCAAAGATCCGGTTATGAATGTCTCCAAAGAAAGGATCAATGGGGTTTTTATTATGGTTGGGAGAGATTTCTTTAAGACAAGGTGACTAAAATAAAGAGTGACCAGGGCAAAGGACATGTTCCATTTTTTTTCCACTGAAAGTAGGCATAATTTTCACTTTTACAATAGTCTATTCCCACATATATTATCAATGTAATTGTTCATGTTTCAAAACCCACTTGATAGCAGTTTTACAAGTGGCAGAAGGATACTGTTCTCAGGAGTCTGTGCCCTGGGACTTCCTCAAAGAGAAACGGCCTTGTAATTAGCACATTTGGTACATTAGCGCTAAGACACCCGTGGGAGGCCTGCAGCTTGCCAGACTCCTTTCTTAGCAGCGCCAGTTTGAGATTCTATGGGCTTCTATGTTTCTACTATTGGGTCAAAGGTCCCTAGATCTGTGGTCTTAATTAAACATTTCATGAAACACAGTGCTTTGGGTAGCTTATTTGCATGTTTTCTGTTTATGAAATACACTAACTCAGCTTCAATGTGGTTCTATTTAGACCAAGATGGTCTTATAATTTAATAAGAAAAACATTCTTAATTGGTTTTCACGTTTTTCTTTAGTTTGCATCAGCAAATCAATAATTTTCAGGAAACAGAATACAGTTTTGAAAACTAAAATTTTATTGTGCAGCCTTGTGTATATTTATATATTGTCTCCCTACTTTCATACAGCCTTTTAAAAATAACTACCTGGATGTATTGTTCTTTGTAAAAATCTCAGAAGCATGTAAGGGAAGCATGTGAACAGACACTCAGGCAAAGCCTAGGCCTTTCCTTCAGACCCAGCTCCACTAACCTTCTCCCAGGACAGGGATCTGATTGGACCCAGCTTGCTTTACTTTGAGACAAGCAAACATGGTCAGAACCTGGGGTGGAAAGCAAAGACAGGGTCAGTAGAGGTCCATGAGAAACCATCTTTCCCATGTCCACTGTGCTGTAAAATTCCCTGCAATAAATATTCCCTGCGGGACTTTTCTTATATATGCCAACAGTGTGTCTGTTTTTTCAGAGTAGGCGCCTCCAAATTTTTATAGTGTTTACATTTTTAAAGACTTGATGTGCATTATTATTAATAGCACATTTTTACAAGAAACAAAGTCATCATCCTTTGAACATTTACTAACTTTCCCAAAGTGCACTGCCACTGACTACTGTGCTGGGCTGGGCTCACACCAAACCATCAGGTTCATGTTAGTGCCAAGTTAAACCATTCATCTAAATAACAAAATTTAAATTAAAATATAAATTTAAGTTATAAATTATAAAATAATTAACTTAAAACTTGACTGGTGCCTTCTATGCGGACTCATTTGAACTTCCCAAAACCTTGGGGCAAAAATCATTCATAATACAGACAAGAGTGCAGAGAACCAAAGAAGGAAAGAGTGTCTTCCGGTGTCTATGAACAGTCCGACCCTCATCTCCTAGCTATTTGCAGTGTACTTTACCATATTAAGTCAACAGAACTGGAGAGAATCTACGATAAGGACATCATAGAGCTTTGACAATCTTGGACAGCTCTAAGGTTGAGTGGCTTCCTTTCCTACCTGTAAGTCTTGAGTGAGTGCAGGGACAGCAGTGCCACCACCCCATGACCATTTTGACCCGCAGATCCTGACTCAGGAGAGCAAGCCAGTGGACAGGGCTGGATCTGCTCTGCCTCCTCCCTGGAGGGAAGATTCTGGCCAAGTCGTTGTGGAATGTGCTCTGGCCTACTCAATGTCAAGGGCGTGAGTCCAGAGAAAAATAAAAATAATCTATTATTACGATGGCCAAACGGTGTTTGCCTTGTGCAAACTCTAAGAGGGTAGAAAGAGAACCTCAAAAACAGAGAGGCATTGCTTTTGCTTACCTTCTCATCCACTTTGCTTCACCTCGAAATACTCCAGACCACCCTTCGAGGCTTGTGGCTATGACGCTTGCTGTTGCTGAGTCTTGCCGCTGACAAGGCTTGTTGCTGCTGTTGTTGCTGCTGATGAAAGCCCAGGTTGGACTTAGAGAATGAACTCCCCAAGCAGGAGTGCTTCAGCTGCCACCACCGCCACCACCGCCGTTGCCAATTCTGGAACCTGGTAGTTGCCACTACTGCTGCTGCTGATTGGTGTTTGTTCCCATTGTCGTGTTTCCTGTTTCTGATTGGCTGGACTGCTGGAGTCCTGGTGATGAGGAGTAGGGTCGCCCCTAGGAGTTGTGTCTAGGGAAGTCTACGTTTCCTGCCTTTCCTAACCTTTTTTCTCCTGTGCCTCGGGTCAGTGGATTGAAAGGGAGGTAGAGATATTAATATAATTAAAGAACACTTAGCACCTTTCAAAGCATGCATGTCCCTGGATGATGCTGTGCAAGGCCCTTCTCTCTCTCTTTCTCTCTCTCTCTCTCTCTCTCTCTCTCTCTCTCTCTCTCTCTCTTTCAACAGGGAGACATATAAACAGGTACCCATGGAAAGAGAACACCTACATTTATTGAGCATCTATTTTGGGCTAGACCTTTTACATATTACGTTTCATCAAGACCTTGTTTCACAGAGAAGAAAACTGAAGGTGAAAAGAAAAGAAACAACTTCAGGAATTTCATCTAGGCTTGTGTGACAGTCGTGGGAGGATGAAGGTCTGTGACTGGTTGTCTCTGAGAGCAAAGCTACCAAGCTTTCCAAAGATCAGATGTGCTTGGCTTTTCCTTTATCTCACAGTCCAGCAGCCTTTGATCTTGCCTTGTTAGCAGGGAACCTTTCTGCTGAACGGCCAGTCTCCCTGGGCCGTTCTCCGTGGGCCTCAGATTAGTAACAAGAAAACCTACTGCTGCTGATTTGCCCTGATAAGGACATGGCTGGTTCAGGACGAGGAGGCTGAACACTGCTGCTTTAAATAATGGTCATTTGGCAAGAACTCTGACCTTAGCCCCCTTAGAAAAAGGGTTATGGCAATTAAACATTCCAGAGGAGTGTGCCATCCGGCCCTCTGTAAACCTGTACTCTGGGCCTTCATTGCTTAGGAAACAGCAGACCCCTCCCTAAAAGGAAGAAAAACGAAGGCTATTGGAGGTAATTTCTCCAATGTCAGCTGACCTCTCTGCTGACAGGCAGGCGTGTGGTTTAGTTGGGCTAGTTGCTGTCAGACCAAAAGCTAATTTTCTTATTTTATCAAATCCTATTACTTTTTTTTTTTCTTGATAGAGCATGGGCAAATATCACCTGGTGTTTCTTAGTATTATTAGCGGAGAGCCGTCTGCTATCATCTGCTCTAAGCAAAAAGTAAGTAGGTGGCTCTAGCTAGCCTTAATATTGGTGACCCTTAGTTCTATGTGACTTTTATGGAAATAACATAAAATAAATCGTGTGTGTGTACTGTGGGAAGTACTCTAACTGTGTAGTTCTGGCTGGCCTGGAACTCACAGAGACCTACCTACCTCCGCCTCCCAAGTGTTAGGATTAAAATGTGTGTGTCACCATACCCAGATTTTGAGAATCCTTTTTAAATGTTTAGTAATAACTCACATTCAGAAAACTCTACAAGTCTCTTTTGATGGTCTTCGGAGGTCCATATCTCAACCCTGGAAAGGTCAAATTTTGCATCAAATATTTGAAGTAATTTATTGTAGTAGTCATGCTTTTAACAGGATCCAATTCATTTAAACAGTTAAAAACCCTTAGCATGTTTTAAGACAATCTTCAAGACCCTTCCAGGGGTGCAGAGAGTTAACAGAATGATGAACAGAGATTATTCTCAAAATCCTATAATGTGGGACTGGCGGCCACTCTGAGCAGAGCAGAGCAGGTGAACTGAAACAGTCAGCTGGGAAGAGAGGAAAACGCCCAGGGATGACTTGGGCAAAATAAATACATACATACGTACATACATACATACATAAACAAACAAACAATCAAATAAATAAATAAATAAATAAATAAATAACAACAATAATAAGTACTATCAGCTTGCTTAAATATGAATTGAATTTTTTACTTTCAACTCTAACATGGTCTAATACTTTCTCATACTTGGCGAAAAGCAGAATTACCTTACTTCTTTTAGACTTGAATCTTTTCTTCTTTAGTGGAGTATAACATCATAGAACTTACAAATCGGTTAAAAATCCTGTTGCACCAAGAAGCAAAATTGCAAACCAAAGTTCAAGGCTCTTTAGAAAAGTCAAGGGGAGAAGCCAATCCTTCATACCAGGATCCTTCAAACTCAGAACCAGCAATATCTTAGAACAGGTAGTTCTTTTTCAGGGGACAATCCTTTATTGTGTCTTATTGTCAATTAAAAAAATTTCAGGTTAGAGAGATGCAGGCAAGGCCACTCACTGCCAAACCAGAAGATCTGAGTTCAATCCTGGGGCTCACACAGTAGAAAGAGAGAAAAACCTCCAACAAGTTGTCCTCTGACCTCTAAACAAATACTGGTGGCAACACGGACTCAAACACACACACACACACACACACACACACACACACACACACACAAATAATTATATGTTAAAAAAATGAAAAATAAGCATCCATTCATTCCAAGTCTGGTATAATGAAAAAAAGTGATTCCATAATGGTCTTTACTTCTTCTCCGTATGACAGCAACGTGTGAAGTGTATGATGTTCATCACCATCCATATCTCTATCTCTGATGCCAATGTCACATCCCCTCAGTGTAACAACCAAGCAAACTTCCAGATCTGCCAAATATCCAGTCTTAGTTACTGTTCTGTTGCTGTGAAGAGACACCACCACCAAGGCAACTCTTATAAAAGGAAGCATTTAACTGGGGGTTTGCTTCAGTGGGTTAGTCCATGATGGAGAGTGTGGTGGCAGGCAACCAGGCATGGTACTAAAGAAGTTGCTGAAGACATCATGCATTGACCCACAGGAGGCAGGCAGAGAGAGAGAAAGACACTGGGGCTGGCATGTACTTTTGAAACCTCAGAGCCCACCCACCCACCCATAGTGACACACTCATTTAACAAGACCATACCTCCTCCAAGAAGGCCACACCTCCTAATCTTTCTTAGACAGTTCCACTAACAGGAGAGAAGGCATTCAAACATGTGAGCCTATGGAGGCCATTCTCATTCAAACCACCATACCCTCTACAGCCAGAGGTCAACCCAGATGAGAGCCCTACTCTAGACCCACTTTGATGTGTGAAGCGATGCCTCAAACCCAAACCAGTCCCCCAATATCTCAAAGTCTCCTTCAGAAGGGCCTGTTGCAGACAAGCCCATGCAGTGTCTTGGGAGAGACAACATTGTTTTAGAAAGAGCAATAGGCTTGAGCAGGGGCAGATCTTTGTTTAAATGGTAGCTGTGCCAACTTATTTATTAAGGATCCTCAGAAAATATTATTAATTTCCCTGAGTCTCATTTTCTCAATTTTAAATGGAAATTCCAACGTGGCTTCCAGGGTGAAGAATTATACCAGCAGTCTCCAAGAACTATGACATGATGCTGGCCACATTAGAACAATGTTAATTACAAAACCAAAACTACTGGGAAAGAAGTGTCTTGCCAATGGACAATAGAGGACCTGAAATGTAGAACTGGGAAACTCAGGTTTGGACAGGCCAGCATCCCCTTGAGAACTTCATGACAAGCTTTGCCAGGAAGCTGCAGACCACCCTGGAGGACCAGGAGTACCTGGATCCCAGCTTTGCATAAGGCTAAACAGTGAGAAAAACACCCAGATGGCTGGGGTCCAACTAGAAATCCAGAACAGAAACAGGCAGTGAGAGTCAGGCTTTGAGTCAGAGGAAAGTGGGTTCTGGGTGAATTTGTGAAAGCTGGGAACAGAGGAACTCTCCCATTTCAGATTCTAAGGATCTTATTTCTCGAATCAGTCCTTCCAAAACACAAAGTTCTTTCTTCTGGATACCTTTGGCAATGTTAATGCTTTAAGAACTGAAAAAAGGGAGGGGGGGGCTATGAATTGTCTTACATGGAAAAACATCTTGAAAAACTTTAGCATATGACAAAGCAATGTATTTCTCAGAAAAGCTCTTGAAAAGAACCAACTTTTAGTTAAAAATGTCCAGTTTAAGTGATTATTTTACCCATGAAGTATTATTTCTTGGACAATGTCCATAGCATTCTGTTAAAATTAAATTAATGCCGAGCACTGTACAGTTTCTGTCTTATATCTTGGTGTAGTATAGGTTGAAAAGTACATGAGTCATGAAAAGGGAAATCAAAAATCCAACCTGAGAAAGTTTATTTTCAACCCCCTTTTTATTGCTTTCTAATTTTACCATTAATTATAATAATAACGGCCGGGCGGTGGTAGCGCACGCCTTTAATCCCAGCACTTGGGAGGCAGAGGCAGGCGGATCTTTGCGAGTTTGAGGCCAGCCTGGTCTACAAAGTGAGTCCAGGACAGCCAGAGCTGTTAAACAGAGAAACCCTGTGTCGAAAAACCAAAAAAAAAAAAAATTATAATAATAAAATTGGAGAGTGCCATGTACATGAAGACACCCAGAGCATCTTTATCTACAATAGCACTACTACCATCATTTCCAACAACAACAAAAATAACCAAAAGTTTCCTCTGAATTAAATCGTGTTCACAAAGAAAGATTAAGACTTACCCACTAGTACCTCGGATGTGATCTTATTTCCAAATAACAGGGCTAGAGAGAAGTCCCAATTGGTAAAGAGCTTGCTACATAAACATGAAGGCCTCAGTTCAATCCCAGCACCAAGCGTGGCAGTGTGCACCTTAACCCCAGCACTGGGGAGGTGACAAGAGGATCCCTGGGGCTTGCTGGCCAGCCAGTCAAGCCTGACCGTCAAGTGCCATATTCAGTGAGAGATCCTGGCTTTAAAAATAAAGTGAAAGGTGATGGGGGAAGACACCTGATATTGACCTCTGGGGTACACACACTCACACACACACACACACACACACACACACACACACACACACACCTGCCAGGTACATAACAAATTCAAAAAAAGGAGGAAACAAAGGAGAGGAATAGACAAAAGAAATAAGGTCTTTACAGATGAAATCTTTGAGGAAGATGGTCCTAATCCAATATGAGTGTTTTCTTTATATAAAAGAGGAATTTGAAATTTACACAGCTGTACATGGGGAGATTATATAAAGAAGCCCTGGGAGAAAGCCCTGTGTTATTTTTCTATTGCTGTGCTAAAGCACCGTGAGCAAGGCAAAAAAAGGAAGGGTTTGTTTGGGGGTTACAGATCCAGAGGGATGAAAGCCCATCACTGGCATCACCGTAGAGAGTGTAGCAGCTGGCAGGCATGGTACCGGAGCAGCAGCTGAGAGCTCACTTCAGGATCCACAAAAAGGAAGCAGTGAAAGCACACTGGGAAACCTTCGAGCCTTCCTTCCCCACACCTCCTGATCCTTCCCAAACAGTTCCACCAACTGGGGACCAACTACTCAAACATATGAGCCTATGGGGGGCTTTCTCATTCTAACCTTCACACTGTATGATGACTGAGCATTGGAGCAAGCCAAGAAATGCCAAAATTTGCGAAAAAAAAAAAAAAAAAACAACACCAAAAACCAGAAGCTAGAAAGAAATAAGGAGGGATTCTCCTAAAGATTTTAGACTGAAGACAGCTCTACCAATACCTTCATTTTGGGCTTTTCTTGACAGAACTGTAAGTTAATAAACTCGTGTTTGTTTTTATACAACAGAGTTTTGTGGTACTTGGCTAAACCAGCCATTGGGCACTAATACAACATCCAATGACAAAGATGTGTTTTGCTTAAACATAACTACCAAAAATGACATTTTAAATGATTTTATGGCAACACGATAAATATTATAATGCGTAAGATGAAGTTTATAAATGGCTGAAGAACATATTAGAAGTGGGATTGATTTGTTGTAAATATTAGCACAGGTATTTATATTTCATGGTTTCAACTGTATCTACTTGCAGCCTTTTATTTCTTAGACTACTTCAGTAGTGTTTCACAAGTCAGCAATGTAGCAGACATTACAGTCAGAACAAAGTAGCTATGTGTGTGTGTGTGTGTGTGTGTGTGGTGTGTGTGTGTGTGTGTGTGTATGGAGAGAGAGAGAGAGAGAGAGAGAGAGAGAGAGAGAGAGAAATCCTTGCACCTTGGAACCAACTTCTATTTCCTTTAGTGACCAATTGGTCTTGGAAGTCAGGCTTGGTGGAGCTTAGGAAGATGTGTCTAAATAACAAAATGAGCTTGTTAAAAGTGCCAAAGACAGGGCCTTGGAAACGGAATGATGGTTGCAGTTAAGGAAGACCAATGTGCAGCAAGATGAAAGGATGCTTGTTAGTTAGGTGAGACAAAAACTGAAGGGAAGAAGTCTTTGGGTCCACCTCACAATTGACCCTGGAAAGAGTTTCTTCCTTGTCAGACTAGAAGCTGCCCCATCAGGTCCATATGGTAGCGTCCCTATGGTAGCACAGTGTAGATAGCAGAAGAAGGGCTTTCCTAGGATACACTGGATACTCTATGAATCAGACCCAGATTCTTGGATGCTCCTACAGGCAGACACAGAGGACAACTGAGCTGAAAGATAGCCTGGGAGAGACAATCAGAATGAAAGGAAGTGGCTAGGGACAAACAGAACCTGTAGTACAAGGTCAAAGGGTCTATAGCAAACAGTGAGAGTCAAAGTGAGGGATAGTAAGTCAGTAGGGTGACCTCAAGCCTTTCCCAAACTTCCCACGGATGATCCCAGCAGACAGTCTCAGGTTCAGGAGTCAGCCACAGACACGGCGGTAGTATTGGTCCTGCCTTCCCAAGAAGCCATAAGTGGAACAATTTTGCAACAGGAAACAAGAGTATGAATCCCAAGCAAACCCCTAACAATTCAAAGCCCAGATCTTCAATGAGAAGAACATACACAAACAGGAATCACCAACTTCTCTAAACATCAATAATTGACCACAACAAAGGAAGCATTCAGTTAGCAAGGACTTCCTGTATCACAGTGTCTTCGTGCCGCTGAGGTGCAATTCTATCCATGAGGAAGAGCAACTTAGTTTTATAAAATCAAAAATCTATACTATTTTTTACATAACTGAGTATTTTAATGTAAGTATTAAACAAAGATTAAAAGTAATATCCAAAAGTGAAAATAATTTAATTCCCTAAATTTTGCTTTGTGTTAAAAAAAAAAAAACAACAAAACACCCTTTAGAGTCTTGTCCTTAAAGTAAGTCTGGCAGCTGCCATGTAACAGCAGCTTTACAAGGGTACACCCCACATTGTGAGAAAGTGAGCTTCTCTCCAGGCAAGAACTACTGCCCACTTAAAACTCTCAATGAAATTAGAGACAAAACGCTTTTTAGCCTTTATTCCATCCGGTTTTCCAGAATGATAAAGAATAAAAGAGAGATAAAGAAATTTAAAAGGCCTAGGAACCCTTCCCCACTTCATCGAGTTGTTGTCTATGCATAATCCACAGCTATCATTAGAGAGGCTCAGCCTTCCTCACCACCCAGAGGTAACACTCTCCAAACACCCAATTCCTTGTCCACCCTTCCATGACTGCTTTTTCCTTTATGTTCTTCAGAGCTCACATGACATCTCCCAAAAATCAGTCAAAACTCAGTGTGAATGAACTTTGAGCACAGTTTGGTTTCTCTCTTCTTCCTTTTGACAAGGAAGGCCAGATGACCCTTGTCTGAGAATAGGATCAATTTCATATTGGGAGAAACACAGGACATATAGTTTGAAGGGAACAATGACGGAGGGAGTCTTTCTCTCTAGGCACATCTATTCCCTCTGCCTAGGCAGGTACCAAGAGCCAGGCCCTGGGACTTATTCCTTGCTCTTCAAGATTCCTCTACCTTCAGGAATTACCTCTTAAAATGGCAGCTATGCCACCATGCAGCCATGCAGCCGCACAGCCATACAGCCATACAGCCATGGTGATTGGAATGCCACCTTCACTTTTATAAGCATCACTCCCCATCTCATTGAACTGATTGGATACCACAAGGCCAGGAAGAGGACAGGAACACAGAAAGTGCTGGAAGGCAAGCAGAATCAAGAGCAGGAGAAAGAAATCTAGGCATAATCCCCTCCTCAAATAGTCTGTGAATAGCCACTCTGGCACTTCAACATGGTACCTCATATTTCTCTCTTGGTAATCCTCTGAGGTTTAAATGGTTTAAGTGATTTGTTCAAGGCCATACAAACTGCAGAGCTCTGAGTTAAAACTTAAGCCTACAACCGTTCTGACTTGGAAATCTATGTACTCGTTATTCCATCCACGTGATTACAGGGAAGGTACACAGGGTATTTGCTAAAAGCACTAAAAGTAACTCTAAAGCATTTCTGCTTTTTTTAGACTGTGGGAAGTTATCTTAATAACTTAGAGGCTTAATACACTGACTTCATAAACCATAGAGGCTGGAGAGATGGCTCAGCAGTTAAGAGCCCTGGTTGCTCTCCCAGAGGACCTGGGTTTGGTCCCCAGCACTGACAAAAATCTGTAACTCCAGGCTCAGGGTATCTCAAGTCCTTTTCTGACCTTCTCAGATACTACACATGCATGGTGAACAGACATACACACAGACAGAACATTCAAGTACATAAAATAAAATGAAAAAAACTAATTGAAAGAAACAAACCATAGTTATGCACAAAGATTTCACTACGATGCTATTCACTAAAGGATCTAGCTAGAAGATAAAGAAAAAAACGCACTGGCGAGTTTTTAATCTGTTTTAAACATTCACTCTGGCTACTATTGTTGCATAACAAATTATCCTACTTACTTTATATTTTGTTTTTCTCAAAAAAAAAAAAGTATAGGTCAGGAATCCAAGAAAGGAGCCGCTGGGTTGATGGGGTAGCAAATTGGTCTCAGACTGTCCTGTGTTGGGTGACCACGATGGCTCCTGGCAGACACCAGCTTATTCACTACTGTGTCTATGGCTGACCTGTACTTACAGCGTGGGCTTCCTCACAACATGGAAGTTTCAGGTTTAGGGTCTTGCCAGCTAACTCAGAGCCACAGCACAAGCACAAGGGAGAACAAGGCAGAATCTGAACCTCATTTTTTTTTAACCTAACCTTTTTAGTTCCATAGAATCATTTGGGCCCACATTCTACTGGAAAGAAGACACAAATCTGCCCTGATACAGGAAGATGGTAAAATACTGAAGCATTTACAACTACTTTTAAAGATGTGTCAGCACTTCTAAAAAACTTTACCCAATGTTGTTAGGCTTTTGTTAAGTACACGTGTGGCCAGTAGGAAAAAAAACTTACGGACATAAGTAAATTTTTGAGCAATTTTTTTCTTGAATTTGGATGCATTTTGTTTTCATTTTTACCTAAAATTTTATGTTGAATTTTTATTAAGTTTGTAATCACACACACACAAGTCACATACAACATTTAATTTCTAACGTTTGTTAGGAGCACTTGATCCAGCCTCCAGCGGTTACTGCCTTCTCTTACATGTCCATCATCCGAGTCTCCACAAACAGTTCTACCTCAACTTCACCGATGTTCGGTGTCATGTCCACATCAATAAATCTCCTCAACATCATAGACCTCTGGTTACCTGCTATTCCTAGCAAACCATAAGGGGCCTGAGAACTCAGTGTGGGATGTGGCATGGGTTGCCTGATGCCTTCTCAGGAAAATCCACAAGCCCTTAAGGCTGCAATCACATTCCTTTGAATGTGCCTTTTCCCCCCTCCCTCACAGAAAGTAAAACAATAACAAAAATCTAGTAATTCAACTTTTGCGAATGTTTCTGTAGGAGGGGGAAAAATTGTTATCAGTTAAGTACTGTCAATCAAGCAGTAGGCCAGGACTGGCAAGACCCGTTCGTTTAGGCTGCCTTCAATGCCAGTGTCAGCAGCTACAGACAGAAGGAACAGATGTCCTTCAGTTAGGGGGTGGGGGTGCACACTAAACCCAAATATTCACAGAAGTCTCAGAAGCTAGACCTCACTAATGACCCTCACTTTTTCTTCCCTCATCCCCTGAAACACTTAAAAACTAAGGTTACCAGCTGTTGTATGGCATCAAGAACCAAGGAATTTATGTCAAGGGTCCCATTTAATTACAACTCATGAAACTGATCCTGTGATATTGCAGACCTTATATATAAATATTATTTATATCCCCAACATTCAGGAAGGCAAGGTCTATTTCACAGGCTTGCCAGAGGTCAGGGATCTGCCCCAATGTTAAACATAAAAGGTGTTGTATAACATAGCTAAACAGATTATGGGCTGTTGTGCAGACATAGTTTTTTTCTCTCTACACAGCTATAGCTCTCCTTCTGTGGCAAAGAAAAAAAGTTCTATTCAGTACACATGTCCTCAGAGCCCTGGGAACCTCTCTAAAGAGTGCACATTTAATTCAGAGGGCCATGGGGAGCCATCGAAAGCTCAAAGAGAAAGGGGTGACATGATCTGAACTCTATCTTAGGGGGTTTAAAGATGAAATTGTAAATGAGAAAAAAAAACATAAATATAAAAATCTGGTTCTTTGAAGGCACTAATAAAGCAGTTCTCAACCTGTGAGTTGCTATGCCTTTGGTGGTCAAAAGGCAGAGGTTTCATGTGAGAACATAGGAAAACACAGATATTTACATTATGATTTACATAACAGTAGCAAAATTGCAGCTATGAAGCAGTAATGAAAATAATTTTATAGTTGCAAGTCACCAAACATGAGGAACTATATTAAGGGTTCACAGCATTAGGACAGTTGAGGCCCACTGAATTAATAGAATGGGTTCTCTCCCAAACTTGACTAAGAAAACAAAGAGGTAAACAGTAAGGTAGGACTTGTGAAAAGAACATAATTAAAGATTCTTGAGAAGTCTAAAAGACAATAGAATACTACATACATCTTGCAAGACACAGTTACAGCCTAGAGAAAAACCATGAGTTTCTAGACAAACACTAGTTTTCAGAGCTGATCCAAAAAGAAGTAGTGAATATGAATGGGCCAAGAACACAAAGAGACAGAGAAGACTACCTGTGTGTGAACCCAAGATATGTTAGACTAGATTGTTGGTAAAGGGTAAGAAAGAAGTGAATGACACAGACACTCACTATTCTAGTTAATTGAATGACAATGCTTCTTTTGCACACAGGGAAATCAAAAGAAGGAGGTAAATCTAGGGGAAAGGCAATGCATCAGTTGGGAGCATCACTAAGGTGTGCCTAAACAGCGATGTGCATACAAGTGTTGTAATATTACGGCTGCCAGTTGATGATATTTTGGATGGCGTGATACTGTGCAAGGAGAAAATAAATTATATTTATTCTATTACATATTGTCTTAACTTTAGACACTCATGTCATTTTACGAGGCATAAAATATAGTAGTACCACAATTCTAATATCCTCAACATATGTATGGAACCATGGATAGTTTAAGGTCTTCAGTAATATGAGTGGGTAATCAAAAAATAACTAGTTATGTGTCCATACAGCAGAATATTGCTCAGATATAAAAAGGCAGGTTGCACCTACACACATCATAGGTGAACCTCAAAGTCATCACGTTGAGTGAAAGTAGTACAAGACCAAAGAATTGTATGATTCCATTTATGGGGGAAAAAGGAAAGAGAAAGGAAGGAAGGAAGGAAGGAAGGAAATAGTCAATGTGATGAAAAGCAGATCAGTAGCAGCCAGAGGAGAGACAGAGAGAAGAATGTGTTATTACAGAGCCCTTGGGAGAGTAGGCCCTGCACCTCACCGGGGCAGTACAGTACAGCTGACCCTGGATGTGGGGGTTGTGGATGAGCCAGCCTAAAGGTGTGAGTGTGGGAGAACCAGCCTTGTCTTTTGTCTGCTTTGTGGTAGTGTTGGCAAGGAAGAGAGATTCCCACCCTGTCCCACTCCTGTTTCTTTTTCCCTCACCACCAGTGGTGAACAGGAAATCTGACCCCGATGAGGGTCACAAAAGCAGGAGATCTGTCCCTGCTCCTCACATACAGCCTGCACCTTGTCTGGGCAGCACAGTAGAGCTAGCCCTGGATGTGGGGGTTGCAGGTCAACCAACCCCAAGTGTAGAGCTCAGGAGAACTGGTCTTGAATCTTGTCCACTCAGTGGTGGCATTGGCAAGCAAGAGATCCCTTCCACTCTCTTTACCACCACAGGTAGCAGACAAGAGAGTTGGCCCTGATGGGGTCATGAGAGCAGGAGAGCTGGCCCAGCCCCTTATCTGCTGCAGCACTCAGGACAGCAGGCCCTGCACCTTACCTGGGTAGCACAGTAGAGCTGGCCCTGGATGTGGGGGTTGCAGGCCCAGAACCAAGGCTTTGAATTGGCCCATCCATTTATCCCATGGATGAAGTGCTAGAGTACATGAAGAGGCCAGTTCTACAAACCCGAAACTCCAGGATCTCCATGACACAGGACAATAACAACATATCTGAGAGGAGTCACAGTGAGGTCCCAGTACTGACAAAGTAGCAGAAACCAAGAGGCCTCATACCAGACCAAAGAGTCATTTAAATGAACATTTGCAAGCAAAAATGTATGGACAAAAGGGAATATTGTGGGACACACTGTGATATACTACAGCTTCCACAATGAGATTTCTTTTTCTTTGTTGTTGGGTGAGTTTACAAGGGTGGAGGGCAGGTCTGAGGGGAGGTGGATGAATAGGAACAGGATGTATGATGTGAAATTAACAAAATAAAGATTAATAAAAATATTCAAAAATGTGTTTCAGAGATATAGGGAATGCTTTAGGCCATTGGGAACACTCTTATCTTGACTATGAAAATTACTTCATAGGTGTACACATCCATCTAAACACATTGAAAAGAATATATAAAATGTGTGTAATTATATAAACATTATACATAAAATAGAGTTACTATATTTTTAAAATCCAATAGCAAAAACCAGTTTGAGAATCTCTTGTGTTCCTCAGCTATATTATACTAGGGTTACAAAGGATACCCAAGTCACACTGATTTATGCCAATAAAGGCCGATTTCTGGTTTATGTTCAGTATTGGCTACTAGCAAGCTATGGCTCCACTCCATAGAAGCCCCTGGCTTCTCCATAAAAGCCTCTGGCTTCAGTGTGAGATCCACATCCTTCACACACACGCACTGAGGCTCTTACTGAAGCGCCTTAAAATGAGCAGACAGCCAAGAATCATTACAGACATGATGAGCACATTTAATATGAAGAAATGAGGCCAACAAAAGCAAACAGAAGATGGATGTGGAAGAATACATAGATACTAAAAGGAGAGGAAGAATAACTATGCATTACTGTTACTCTTAGCAGTAGAGTAGGGGCTGCCCAGCTAGAGCAGTCCAGAAGAGGCTCTCTTCTGGGAGATGTAACTTGCACTCAATGTGTTCAAACATACTGAAAGGGGATCTGTTCAATGTAAGTGAAGTTTGAGTTGAATTTGATGATAATCACAGAGTTATTAAATAGCAATAATGATCTGTTAAAAGCAAGTATAGCTATAAACTCCACAAAAAAAAAAAACAAAATATTGGACTGGATAAGGATGAATAAGTAGTTAAATGGAATATCTAAATAAATGTTTACATTGTCTTGATTATTTAAACATAGCACAAATATTGATATGGATAAAATCACTGGAGAACCGAACTGAATCCGGTGGCTGGAGAGTATGTATATGTGGAGAGCAAAGTGAGAGTTGAACTTCACCTTTCAAGTATAAAAATTAATGTGATATAAATAATACCTGGGGCTAAAAAGTGGTACCCATGTCAGTATGAAATTAGATAGTAATTTGCAAGAAGATAGGAACACTCACCTCAAGGATAGGCTTGCTTCAAAGAGAGAAAAATGGCCAAGAGTTAATTATCATTCATATGGACCCCAGAAGAGAGCGAAACTAGTTCTGCCTGAGGGCCTCACAAAAGACTTCCCAAACAGAACAGGGAAGGTGATAGGAAAGTCCCATCATCCTCTGAGTTCTTTTCTTAGTGGAATATACTCTCCATACTCCATGTGCATTTAAAAAATTTGTGTGTGTGTGTTTGTGTACATGATGTGTGTGAACACATGTATGATATATATGCATATATAGATATATGTTCATGAGTGGGGGTATGCCATGGGGTGCTCATGGAGGTCAGAGGACACAACCTCAGGGTTTTTGGTTTTGTTTTGTTGTTGTTGTTGACTCCTACCTTGTATGGAACAGGGTCTCATATCTTCCACTGTTAGGGCACTCAACAGGTTAGTTCATCCTGGAGCCTGCTGTGGTTCTCCTGCTGTCTCAATCTCCCATCTAGCCCTAGAAGTGCTAGGATTGTGGACAACAGTACCACACCAGTTTTACATTGGATTCTGGGCATCCAACTCAGATGTTCATGCTTGCACAGTTAGTACACAACCCATGGAGCCATCTCCTCAGCCTGCATGTGCATTTCTTTAACCTTTTCTTACTTATTTCATTTTATTTCGTAATGTTAAAGACCAATTCCAGGGCCTCATACATGCTAGGAAGGAGCTTTAGCACTGAGTTTTAACTGAACACATGATCGCTGGAGTAGACTTTCCAGGTTCTCTTCCTACTAATATGGACCACATTACTAAATTCACAGGGACACAAAAATGATGTTGGCAACTTCTGGGAGCCCCTTGTTCTCTCTCTCTTCTTTTGTTTCTTCTCTGAGATGGAGGTGTTGATAATATGAGCAAAGACACCCTCCTAAGAATTGCCAAAGCAACGAAATAGAAGACACATTGGTTCTGTGTATCCAAGGGAACAGAGCAGGCTTCTAGAGCCTGCCTATCCATTCACACTTGGGTGAAATAGAAACAAGCCTTGCTCTTAGCCAAAAAGCTGAGTTGCAATGTCCCAACCATTGGTAACTTATTCTTGTTAAAGGAGCCACAACAATGACCTAAGTAACTAGGACATCTGGTGAGAGGCCAGGGACAATATGCAGACAGAAGAGACAGGCATGGTGTTGGGAAGATGCTGGAGGAAGCTGAGCACAAAGATACAGCTCTGTGAAGCTACACTAGGTGATTTCGCATCTATATTGCAAACTGAGAGCCATCAGCTCCAGTGCACTAAAAGTGACAACCTGTCATTATAATTGTGAGAAGATAATCTGTAATCTAACATAAGTGTTTTTAAAAAATCTAGTTACCAAGAGAAGATATGCAAACCATATGCTATAATTAGCAGATAGCACTGGCTGTCTCATGGACTCTTCTGGGTGAACCTGATTGGTCTTCCTATGACATCTAAACTGGTTTTTATCCATTCACCTCAGGGACTTTAGAAATAGTTTATTTAGTGTAGCGTAGAATGTTTTCACTTTAGGGGTTTGGAAAGTAATTTCTTATTTAGTACAGCACATAAAACAGGCATTTCTAATAATAAGATTATATTCCCACTATTTTTTAAATCTCTTAGGAAACGATCATTGCTTTATTAAGCAACATTTCTAAATATTCTATGACACTAGGTAAAAATTTAACTAAGGCTAATAAGCCAATTTGAAAGAAATAAATACTTTTAAATTGATTGTAGAAAGACTAGCTGGAATACCACTACTGGGAGGAAAAAGGGAGACTTACTTTCTGGAGTGTATAACAGAATGCATTCCAAAGAAGTTATAAAGTTGCTTTTACATTTAAAAGCAAAGTTTTTAAAACTACAATTCTCATCTCAATAAGAAACAACATTACTGAACTTATTGAAAAACATCACCAACAAGATAGATGAGACCAACTAAAGGAAAATGAAAACTGTACTCCAAACAGAAAGAAGACAAGAAAAGCCAGAGTGATTTGCATTGCACATGAGTAAAAAATCTTAATATTTCTCAAAGATCTGTGTGAATCAAGAGGCTTTCTGCTTTTTAGTAGGTAACGTTATAAAAGGGTAGACTACAGATGAGACAGTATAAATAACACTCAGATGCTTAGAATTCCATACAGATTTCCTGATGTTAAAGATGGAAACTAAAGCAACAGCCACCTTTCTCACAGTATCACGTTGGCATGCGTTCCTTCTCATGCTGCCACCATGACCTATTCAGCTGCTAGACTGCAACCTGTGCGAACCCATCTCTTGACAAACTAGCTCGTTTTGATTAGTATACACCCAGGGAAACACTTAAAAGGAAAAAAATAGCTTACAGAGAGATGTTTCTACAAATTGTTTTTTATTTTCTCATATTTGTAGTGTGCTTGAGGGAGGCTCGTGTGGCTGATATGTATGTGTATGATGACAGTGCGGGTACACCCACTCAAGGACACATGTGTGGAGGTCAGTTCTCTCTGTCTGCTGTGGGCTAGAGGGGTCAAACTCCAGTGTCTAGGCTTGCACAGCGAGCACTTTGATGCACAGGGCCATCTCGACAGCCTGCTTCTACAAATTCTATTGCAAGAAAAATTTCTTTAAAGAAATGTCATTGCATGTCTTTAAAGAAATTGGGAAATGTGTATTTAAATTTTAGTGTATTGCTATTGCTGTAGAGCATCAGGCAGCTGGCAGATAACATTGCCATATATAAAATTATGTGCAAAAAATGTTCAAATATCAGACATGTGAAACAGAACATCAATTATTATGCCTAATCATTAGATTTATATAAAATTGTAAGTCTTTTCATTGAAAGGATTCACAAGGAGATGTGCATGCAATGAAATGGAGTTTAAAACATTGTTTTTCTATTAAAAAAATGTTGGAATGAACTCTAAAAGATAAGAGATGAGTTAGTCAAGTGAAAGAAATTATTTTCCAGCTTGCAATCATCTCTAAACTAAGTCATAATTTCAACAAGTACTATTTATTAACTGTTTAATGTATGCTGACAATTCTGTTGACTTCTGAAATGCAAGATCTGAAAATCACAGCCACCCTGCACGTTAGATGCTAACGGTCTTCACTTTACAAATATAGATGGAAGTTCGGGGAGATTAAATAATTTGCCAAGCTACCACACAATTACTATAGGACAGAGCCTAAATTAGAATCTACTTCTGCTTCCAAATTATTTCATTAAAAAGTTTCTTTCTGAGAATCCACATAGCCCATTCTCATGAAGGAAGACATAGAAAAACACAAATATTATTCAAGAAAAAAATCTAAATCCCAAAATCCAAAGACTATCACTCGATATTTTCCCAAATAGTCTTCCAATATTTTCCTAGCATGCTTTCTTTCTCATAGTTAAATTCATAGTCCATGTATAATTTCATATCCTGCATTTTATTTAGCATTACATCATACTCATAAGTCTTAATGACAGCATAATACACTATTACATGGATATTCTGTTGCTTACTTAACCATTTAATATACCTTTGGACATTGCCAGTTCTTCACTATTTTTTTAAAAACAGCATCTCAATAAAATCCTCAGTATACAAACCATGCTTGGCAAGAAAGTTAGCTTTAAAAAAAATGAAGCTTTGGGATAAGAGGTGTGGAAATCTCAGAGTTGTTGTAAATTTCTTCCCAGGAATGCTGTGTCAGTTCACACTGGCAGTGGCTGAGAGCGTTTGCATCAGCTCACACCAGCAGTGTCTGAAAGTGTTCATTTTACACACAGCCTTCCCAGCACCATTACTGCCTTTTGATCCTTGCTAATGGAGAGATGAAAATTTTGACATTCTGGTCTAATTTAAACTTACAGATGGTAGTTTCTCAGGTTTGTTTTTCAATTTGATCTTCAGAGAACCTCCTCTAAGTGCTCTAAATTATTTCGGCTCCAGACACGTCATCATGAAACAATCGCAGGCCCTCAGCTTTTTCTCACAACATGCCAGCTCCCCAAAGATGAGGACCTTGAAGTCTTTGTTTCACTTACTCACCAAACTCACTTACAAAGACTGGGTGCAAGGGAAGCATTGTGACAAAAAAAAAGGAAAAGCCAAGTTTTTACAAAATGCTCATAACCTTTTAAGAATTATATCTCTCCCTTCTAGACTGTCTCTGCAGACCAGCTACATTTCATTTGGTTTCTAAAAGAAAGTTGAAGAAAATGAATCTGGAGAAGCAGCCGTGGCCTTTTGTTTTTCTTTGTTTCCCTCATCTCATTTCTGAATAGACTCAAGCATCTTACCAAGAACAGCTGTACTGAAAACAGCAGACACTAAGCAGGTGGCACCACCTGTGGCAAATCAATTATAAGCTCTCTAAGTGAGTTCTTTGTTGATACCCAGTTATTCCAAACTTTTTTTTTCCTTTTCAAAAAGCCTTAGGAAGATTCAAGTTGAAAAATTTTCACATAGGTTATATAGATGGTGGATGGATGGATGGATGGATGGATGGATGGATGGATGGGTGGGTGGCTGGATGTGTGGCTGGGTGGGTAGATGAGAGGATGGGTGGATGTGTGGCCGGGTGGGTAGGTGGGTATATGGATGGATGGGTGGGTAGGTAGGTGGAGGAATGGATGGGTGGATGGCTTGGTGGCTGGCTGGATGGATGGGTGGCTGGATGGATGGATGGGTGGGTGGGTGGATTCTAAAACAGCAGTGAGGAGTCATCTCATTCTGATTTAATCTGCTATGGAGTGGGGGTGGTTTACTAAGAAATGATCATGTCAGCCACTTGCAGTGAATGACAGAGACACTGGTATGGCTTAAGGTGACATATCCCCTGTATCCCCTGTGTTTGAGTACTTGGTCCCCAGCTGGTGTCACCACTCTGGGAAGTTGTGGAGTCTTTAGGATGTGGACCTAGATGGAGAAGGTGGGTCCTGTTGGGTGGGGTGGCTTGGAGGTCACAGCTCAGCCTACTTCCATATGGAACTCTCTGCTTTCCAGGTTTGTGCCACGTCATATAAGAAGCAACTTCAAGTATACTTCTGCTGCCACAGACTGCCCAAACTCTCTGCCATGCAACAAGTATCTATAAGAGAGAGAAAATTAATACAAATAAAATCTCCCTGCCCATAGTCTCTCCTGCAACTTCACAGAACTTGTTTTACATTTGTGGATATGTAGAGGAAGGGTGGGTGGGTCAGAGAGTATCCTATACACCTAAAATTACTACAAACCAGAAGGCTTTCAAAAGTGCATGTGTTAAAGCGTGAACTAACTCTGACAGGTAGATCAGTTCTCTCCTCTGTGATCAATTTTTAAAATAAAGGAAGGAGAGTAGGGACTTGGGATGTAGCTCAGTGGCAGAGTGCTGGTCTACCAATTACAAGGCCCTGGGTTCAATCCTAAGTACTACACAATATATTAGGGAAGGAAGGAAGGGAGAGGAAGGGAGGGAAGGAGTGGGGGAAAGGAGAGGGAGGGAGAGATTCTTTCTGTGTATAAGATTCTCTCATTGTGCTTAAATTCTGAAGAAGGGAGGACAAACAACCTGAAGAAACAAATATACAAGCAAGAAAAATGCAGACTTCTGATAATAAAATGGGATGAAGAGCATCAATAGAACGATAAACATCTAAGGGCCGTCCAAGTTAGCACATTTGGAAAGGCATTCCTAAGGAAACGGCATTTTAGCTGATACTTAGGGTGGGAGCAACTAAGGAGCCAGCTAGGGCAGGACAAGAGATCAAAGCCTTCTGCACACACAGTGGCCACCAAGACACAGGAGTTGACCCACGTGGCCAACTGACTGGGAGAAAAGACAAAAAGAAAGAAGACACTGCCTTATATGAAGTCCACTGGAAGGTGGATCTGGTTACATGGTTACAGGAGCTGTGGGAAGACTTTGGAAAGCTTTAAGCCTGACCATGGATGTTAGGAAAACAGTCAGCCTGCCTCCCTTTCTGCATCTGCAGGCCTGGGCTCCCTTTCTGCTCAGCAAATCCTACAGTGACATCAATTATTTAAGACTGTGAACTTCAGCTCTTGGTTACCCTTCCATTCATACTGTAAGAATGCGATGGCAGGATTCAGCCCCTGCTCAGACCTCCTCTCTTAGATACTGAGACATTATCTGTGAACCAGAAGGCTTGGGTACCACCTCGCCTCACCTAGGAAGTGAGTCTCCATCAGAGGATGCCACATCCTGTATCCCACCAGCCTCCCTGAATTGAGGTTGTAGGTGTGATCAAGGTTGCCACTCCCTGATGGTTTTAAAGCGGGGGTTTATCCTGGATGGTTTAGGGAAGAAGCCCACTGTAATTACGAGGACCATCAGAGGTGTCAGAGGAAGTCAAAAGACGGGCCTGGAAAAACAGCCGTGTGGGGAGGATTTGGCTGGCCGTTGAAGGAGGAAGCCATGAATAAAAGAGGCACTTTCTAAAAACTAGAAAAGGCTCAGACAACGGGGAGCCATGCATGGGGTGGATAAGATCCTCTGTGGCTTTTGCTCAGTTTCACTGTGAAGCTAAGATGGCTCTAAAAAACAAAAATGATAAAGTCTATTAAAAAGCGAACAAGAGCCAGTGAGGTAGCTCAGCAGGTGACAGTGCTAAGTAAGTCTCTGGACCTGAGTTCAATCCCTAGAGCAGTAACTTGTCCTCTGACCCTCCAAACATGCACCGTGGCACTCATACCTCCCCCCACACACACATGAATAAATATAATAAAGAAAAAAGATAAATTAAAAAAGGCAGTGTACCAAATGATCCAGTAATTCCACTGCTTGTAATGTCCAAAGGAAATGAAGTCCTATATCAGAGACATCTGCACTCCCAAGTTTACTGCAGCATTGCTCACGACAAACAAGATACTGAATCAACTTATTGTCTGCCAATGAACACACAAAGTAAAATTGGCACATATATACAGTGGAATACTATTCAACCATGAGAAAAGAACAGAATTCTGTCACTTATGAGGGTGTCAAACGACCCTTTCACAGGGTTGCATATCAGATAACCTGCATATCAGATATTTATATTACAATTTATAGCAATAGCAAAATTATAGTTATAAAGTAACAACAAAGTAATCTTATGGTTGGGGAGTCAACACAACATGAGGAACTGTATCAAAGGGTCACAGCATCAAGAAGGTTGAGAACTGCTGCATTAAAGGAAGTGAAGTAGGTGACAAACTACATGAACTCATGCACAATCTAAAAGAGCTGATCCTACAGTACAAGAGCAAAATGGTGGGTACCAGAGGGCTGGGCAGTTAAGACGAATGGGTGGAAGACTTAATCAAACAGTAGAAAATTACTACTATGTAAGAGGGAGAAATACCTAAGCAAACATGGAGATAAGGAAGAAAGTAATTGCCTGGTTAAGAAGGGTCAGGGTAAGGGTCAAGTGGGGAAACAGGGAATGATGAAGGAGTTGACTTTCCATGATGAGGAAAATGCTCTAAAATTGGTTATGGTGATGTGTGCACAGCTCTTGAGAACACACACACATACACACACACACAACATGGAATTGTGTGATTTGGGTGAACTCTGATGTATGAGCTATCTCAGTTAAAGCTGTTTGTTTGTTCTGGCGGCTTTGTTGTTTTATTTTTTTAAGGTCACAAACACAAAGAAAATTATTTGCAGCTAAAGCTCCCAGAAGGTGCACAACCTTCCTGTGTCGCACTTCCATAAGGTAGTGAATCTGCTATGCCTTAAACCAAGAAGCCTTTGTGCTTTGTGTGTGTTGGCCCACCACCCAACAACTAATACAGGTGACTACAGACTTTAACCATTCAAATCTAAATTGAGAGGAGTGCCGCTATAATTTTATCAGCAAAGTGGGGGTGGGTAAACTGTAAATTCTTAGAAATTATATCAGATTTTCTGATATTTGTGGCCAAAACTATCCTGCATGGTTATAGTAAGCACCCAAACATATTTCATAGATGGCTATAAGCTTTTTCTTAACATTCCTTAATTTTGAGATATTAATTTCAGCCAATAACACAGGACTTCCATATGTGGAGCTACTTCCTTATAGTATGGAGAACCTAATCCCAAAGTTAGCCTAGAGTGGGAGAGGGAAACGAAAAGAAAGGAAAAAAACCAGTTCCCACTCTCAAAGCCAGACAGATAAATGCCACAGAAATTAAGGACCTAATGAGCTGATTTGTAGAAGAGCTGTTTCTTGGCAGCATGTGAAGATGTCCTTGTGCCAAGTGGCTCTATTCCTCCAGGGAGGAAGGAAATGGAAAACCTGTTTTTTCACCACTACTCCTCTGCTAATGAAGCACCCTTCTCTCTAAATGCGATGAGAGTTCTCTCCCTAGGTAAGGTAGGGAGATAGAAAGCAAAGGTTCACTTTAGAAAACTCGGAAAATATGTGACCTATTTATAATAGAAAAAAATACAGGAAAAAATTGCCTATCAAGTACTGAACAGTGTATGTGTGTGTCTGTGTGTGTGTGTGTGTTAAGACTCCCTTAAAGAAACTATCTTCAATGCACTTCTTTTGTTATACAAGAAAAAAAAAAAGACTCTGTGCTGGAATGAGCTTAGGGAAAACGCCTTGGGTATTGAAATGGGATCAACAGCACAAGAAATGGGTAGAGTTAAATGCACAGGAACCCTAAGGGAATGAACTTAGAGTATGTACAAAGGAATGCAAGAAGAAAGATGTAAATTTGGAGGCTCTAGCCTGAGAAAGGAATTCCATTTCCTGAGATCACTGGAGCAAGGCGGAGTCCTGGCCCATGAAGCCATCAGCCTGGGGAAGCATCAGAGGCCAGAGGTTGTTCTGGTTGTTGGGAGGGGACTCCAAGTACCAGAACAATTTCCTGCACTGGGAAGAACAGGGAAAGATTAGAGGCGATTTCTCTTGGTTTAGGATATACATGGGAAGACATTCAACCTCAAATGAGAGATCAGGAAGTCTGTCAGAAAGCACAGGTGACTTGTTTTTAGCTGACTTGTTCAGGTGTGTTGAGAAATGTCCAGACAAAAGACACACACACACAAACTCACTGTTGAGAGGGAAGGCAAAGCTGCTGACCAATGCAGACATTGCAGGGGGAGCTGAGGAACTTTGGGGCAATTGACTGTTACCCAAAGCAGAGGTAGTGAGATCAAGGCACCTGGAATGGGGTCCTCATGTGGCTTGTCTCTGAGAGGTGGAGCCAGGGAATGTTAAGAATATGAATAGTGATTGCTGGGAAAGCTGAAGACCCAGCACAGGCAGGCTCACTGAGCCAGAGACCCTTCTACCCTGGCTTCACTTCCACCTGTCCCACAACTCCCATGGAATTAATGACTTCTTCACATTTGTCAAGAAAAATGGTTCTGCTCTGTTCTGAATCGTCTTGAACTCCCTGTAGCTTCCAGCCATTGATTAATAGCTATTATCTTGCCCTGCTTCTGAGGCATCCTGGGTATAGTCAGCCCCGTTTGTTCGTTCGTTCATTCATTCATTCATTCAGTCAGTCAGTCTATACCGGCATCCCCAGAGTGCTGG
>CAJQZJ010004748.1:621106-638716 GCA_907164525.1 Lophiomys imhausi | reverse complement strand
TCTCCTCCAAATGCTCCATAACTATCAGGCATACAAGGCCAGTTTCCCATTCTGCTCCTCATAGACAGTGAGAATCTGCAAGCTCACTTCCATCTCTCTTTGTTCCATAGGCCCAACTGTGCCTTCCTCTTGCTCAGCAGAATAAAAGTATGCCTCAGTTTATCCTATCAAAAGGTATGTCCCTGCCACATTTACTGACCAATGGTTAGGATCTTTGTTCACCACTCAGGAGATATAAAGAGCAGTCTTTCGCCAACCCTAATTAATTCCTTATCAATTCCATTATCTGTGGTGTATTCCAAACACAGGCTAGCATGTGTTTTTACCCTCTCTTAGTCATGTGCTGTTCTTAAGGATGCCCCACACTCAGATCCTCTCTGGCTTTTGGACAGAATTTGTTGGGTTTCCTGTGTGTGTGTGTGTGTGTGTGTGTGTGTGTGTGTGTGTGTGTGTGTATGTGTGTGTGTGTTTCCAAATGCTCTGAGGTGGGACCACAAAGCCTTCTATAAGAAAGGGAAGGGAGAGGGAGGGTGGAAAAGGGAGGGGAAGGAGAGGGAGAGAAAAATTAAGCAAAGAAATAAAGAGTGATAGGTAATTAAAAGAAAAAAAAATAGTGCTGGGATTAATCCAAGGACCTCACACATGCTAGGCAAATGTTCTATCACTGAGCCTAATTCTCAGCTTCTAAAGAAATAAATAAATAAAGGCAGGATGGCTATTCACTCCTCTAGCTCTACCTGCCTTTGCCAGCTTAGGCCTTCTGTAAGTGCACCCAGTATGCATTTCATTAAACCAGGGAAGGATAGAGCCTGCTAATTGCATACCTGGTAACCACATTCATTACACCAGCCCCTTGATCAGATACTTAGCTTGAGTGATCCCCTTGGCTGGTGACCTGACTAGCATCTAAAAGCACTCACGTGTCCAGCTAGGTTGATGGAGGGCAGGAAGTATAACCTTTGACCAGGCAAGTGGTAACAGTGTGGCCCTTTCTTCAAGGAAGAACCAAAGGAATTAAAATTGAGTCCGTCACCAAGTAGATTGCATTTAGGGTCACCTATAAATCTCTCTGAAAGATTCGCCAAAATGTTTACTTTTCCTAGTAATTTAAAACAAATGGGGAAAGGTTTGGGGCCAAACATTGCAAAAACAAATTTGGTTTTCTTCTCTCCTGTTCCATCATATGGGCAAGGTTTGTGAGGTTTGTCCCTCTAACATAATGGTGCTACAAACCACGGGTACATTTTCTGAAAATTAAATCTACTGCTGTCCCTTTGGCTGATCAGGCTGCAATTGTTCTGTGATGTGCACATGTGGGTGACATTGAATGCTCACACACTAACTAAAGCTGGGATGATGAAAAATTCATTCCATACAATTTTCTTGAAATCTCTTTTTGTTTTCCACTTCCCCCTTAATAACATTCAGATTCTGTTTTGCAATGCCACCAAGAGTCTGCCTGGGATACAAGGGACCTGATTCTGTGGTGGCTCCTGTTTATAGTTACCATGTTTATCCTAGGAGTGGGGGCCTTGAGTAGAGACACTCTCAGGAATTCGATGAAGATCACACAAATGTGAGCACAAAAGCAGTTTGAGCCTGGTTGCCAGTCTTGTCCTTCACCATAAGGTTTGACTGGTAGAGTGTAAAAATTTATGTCCTGCCGTAACTCCTTGCTGGCTGTTCTTCCTCAGATGTTTCTGAATTGACCAGGACTACTTAAGGACCAACACAAAGTAAATGCAGCTTTGAGAATACTTCCAACTCTGACACCACATCAAGTTACCCTTCTTGAGCAAGGTATTGATTTGAAAATTGGCTTCCTGACTTCTAAGTAATTGTCAATTCTTTTTTTTTTTTAATGGAATTCCTGTCTATCGACTATATAGTTTTTTTTCTATTTGTTTTCCCATTACTATAAGTGAGGTGCATTCTGGCGCCCCCAGAATGATTCTTGTGTTCTTAGTATAAAAGAATGGAGAACAAACAATGTTCTGATTGGTCCCCAGGAACTTTCTCTACAGCTAATTCATGAATATTTGCTTGGTATTTTCTGCACTAGGGTAACCCTGAACTTTAATTTTAAGACAACATTTAGCATTTGGTCTAATTTTAAGAGAAATGATTTTGTTTTATACAGCAAGAATTTCCATCTGTGGTTTCCATTTATTTTATTCAAACCATCCATTCAGTTTCATTGGAGTCTACCCCATAAACACTCCTAGAAAATCACAAATGCACTTGTCTTGAAGTTCTGCCTAATGAGGTGAACTTTAAATACACAGTCAGGAATGAGTTAGACATGCTGTGGGAAACTGCAAATTGTTGGTGACAGAGAAAGAAAAATCCTGAGGGTCTAGGACATTTCTCAGGGTGTCCAAATTCTGTTGACTAGCCTTGTTACCCAAAAGTCTGGGATTCTCTCTCTCTCTCTCTCTCTCCTTTTTTTTAGATGCCTAAAAAGATGAAATTTTCCCCATGATGAGAAGGAATATTTTTCTCTGCTCTTAAAAGTTCTAGAAAAATAACAGAAAAACACTAGAAAGGATATAATAATCTCTGGTGAGGATTTTATCTGAGCTCTATCATTGCTACCCCTTAGTCGGACCCTGTCTTTCTGGGGAGCCTCTCTGTAAAGCCTCTTGACTTTAGAGCCAGGAAAATGAGGCCCCTTTCTCTGGCTGAACATCTGCAGTGATGACTGTGTTCCTACTCCCACATCTAGGCCACTAAATACCCACGAGGTACCCAAGACTGCTATGTTATGCCTGTCCAATATGTCCCCGAGGAGGCGTCGAGGCACCAGCTCTGAGGTTGAAGAGGATAAGCTTGACTAGGACACTGATGTGATCATGGTGAGAAGAGAGCGTGGCTCGAGGCCGAGGGCCTCTTGTTCACAGCTTTGCTTGCAAGTCCCGCTTGCCAGGTGTTAAATAGTGAAGAAGAGAGATGGACCCGGCACACCCGGAGCCTCCAATCTAGCAGGGAGACAGATGGGGAAGATGTAATTAGAAGGGTGATGGGGCTGCAAATGAGAAGCTTGGTGCTTTGGGGGCCTCTGATGTGCGGAGTGAGAGCAGGCGCGAGCCCAAGTGGAGAGGGTGAAAACTAGGAACGACCGCCTTTACCAAGGAGGTTCTGCCTGCCGTGTCCCCCCAGGATTCCTGCGTGTCACACACCAGAATTCACACACGAGGACTCAATGTGCAGAGTTGTGGCTTACTCTGTCAGGAATGGCTGGCTGAGGGGCTGAGGCAAAGAATACTGCTCACAGAGTCCTTTCACAGAGTCCTCACAGCAATGCCTTCTCTTCCACCTTCCTTCTGACAGTTCATGAGTGATGTGTTGGAACAAAACACGTTTTTGGAAGTAAAGTTCTTTGATTTCTGAAGCAGAGTGGTGGTAGTCTGGGTGCCAGCTCTATGTCCTCCATCCGGTCACTGCATACTGGGGAAAACAGTATCTGGCTCAGACAGTCTCCTTCATGAGATAAGACAGAGCAGAAAGAAATGTATGTCCACCAGTGTTGCCATGCTTCTCTATTCTGCTAGTAACCTTCAAAACCCAGGCAACCTCTGAAAACTTTTGAAAAGGGGGAGAGGGATGTGATATTTTTCAAATTTAGTAAGTATCTGCTTGACTTCAGTGCCAACCCATACACACACACAATTTGATTTCTACCAAGATAACCACATGCCCTTTTTGGGGGGAAGGGGTAGGGTCTCCTTGTGTAGGCCCAACCCAGCCTTGAGTGCATGCCCCGCCATCTGTCCATAATGCATGCATTTTTAAAAAGAGGCAGGAATGCATTCCTTTAGCATGAAAGCACACGCATTAAGTACAGTATCATCACTCATACTTGTGTCTAATTCTCTCCTAAACTTCAGTTTTAAAACCTGAGAAATGAGCCGGGCAGTGGTGGCGCACGCCTTTAATCCCAGCACTTGGGAGGCAGAGGCAGGCGGATCTTTGTGAGTTCGAGGCCAGCCTGGTCTACAAATTGAGTCCAGGACAGCCAGGGCTACACAGAGAAACCCTGTCTCGAAAAACCAAAAAAAAAAAAAAAAACCTGAGAAATGAATTCCTAATCCAAAACGACACTTTTGGAAAGAAACTACAAAGAAATTGCTGAACACGTGGAAGTGATGTGTATCTTGACACTTGGGGTTCCTCTGAATACTTCCTGCTTCCTGCTGCTGTCGGGAATGCACAAACTCCACACACTTCATTCATTTATCTTGGCTCCCTGTTGGAGTTCTGGTACCTTCCATATTCTACTCCTGGTTTTACTAAAAAGCTTTGCAAAATGAAATTCTCAGATAAAGAATTAATGGAATTATCTAAACCCCAGTAACATGGAAGACAAGAAAAATCCACAGGCTCATAGCTCCCGAGGGTTGATAAATAGCACATTTATCCTCACCTTGGGCTTCTGATATGATGGCAATGCAATGTGCCACTTCCAGATTTACTGTCTGTTTCTTTTATTTATAGGAAAAGATACATCTAGCCATCTATATTTTTTATTTTGTGTGGTTTGGGAAGAAACTGGATCTATAGATGTACAAAATATGATATTTTCTGGGTAATGTAGTAAGTGCAACCTAATAAACTTTTTCTGAAGCAGCATGGTTATCTCCATAAACTAAATTTAAAGATAAAGTATTTTAGAAGCCTGTTTTAGTTGTTAAAAAATAACAGATATATATATATATATATATATCCATGCCCACATTTCCCCCACTTCCCTGAGTACTTTCACCACTTTCTATTCAGTTTTTGTCACAGATGCGTTTTTACAAAGCATTCTCCATTTAAATGCCACTGCAGGCTTTGTTTTCTCACTCCTATAAACAATTCCCAGTTTTCTACAAACTAATTTTGTCCATTCACGGGGGTGGGGCGGGGGGTCTTGTGCAATTTAGTTTCTCTAATGATTTAAATCATGATCATTTCTATTTTGCTAATCCCTATCTTCTGATAGATCCACAGTACTTTAAAAATGGCACCTTGGGAAACACATTGGAGCCCAGAGTCCCCTCTTATGCAGTGTTCCATTTTCAAACATGGGGAAATCAGTGTCCAAGGGGTTCATGGGGTCCACCACGACAGCTCTACTACCCAGGACTACGAACCAAGTCCAGAGCTCCAGACACCTCTGAGTATATCTTCCATTCTGGGTAAATGTTGATTCTCAGTGGAGGTCACAAAAGGGAGCCCCTTTTCATCACTTTCTCTACTTGAGGAGGATCAAGAAGCTGCTCCCTGTGTCTGAACATGAACGGCATGGTCCTAACCTGACTGACCAGTATGGGAACACTTCTATATCCATTCATTTATCTGTTTGTTTAATTATTTATTTATTTTTATTTTATTTTATTATTCTGTGGAAACAGGAGGAGTCAGGTACTCCTGGAACTGGAGTTACAGAAAGAGTAGTACATACTCTTAACCATTGGACCATTTCCCCCAGACCTTTTTTGTCTTTTAAAACCTGCTCTTTGTTTCCCCAAAGCTGAGCCCTGCGTAGGCCCCAAGGTCTTGAATGATGTGTCAGGGTCTTGGAGACTCTGGGAACAAGATCAAGCAATGTCTCTTGCTTAGGAGTCTACTCCGAGAACTGTACCATGGTTCTATTGAGGTAGCTAACCGAGGATCATTCAACTTGACTCTCTCCAGTGTGTAGTGGGAGCCTCATTGCTACATGGCTGTTTCAGAAGTTGAGTCAAACGGGGAGTCAAATCCTTTATTACCATCTCAATTCTTGGCCAGCTGGAGTACTGAAGGAAAGTTTCCTGTTGGCTTAGCAAGGTTAGGGCAGTCACTAAAGCCACAGGATGTGTTTTTATCCCAGCCGGGGTTATGGCCCTGAAGAGCCCTGGGGGACGATCTGAGAAGGTGGAAGCAGGGGCCACAGGGATCTGACTCTCCTGGCGATAGTGAATTTCCATGAACACCAGCTGAAATGGTGATTCTCTTAGCTGAGTTTCCAGCTCCCCAGCTGTTGACAATGAAACCCAGCACATGGCTTTCTTGCCAGCAGGACAGGTGTTGGATGCAGTGCTGTTGAGTCACGGCTGAGCACAGCTGCCTTTGAACTGAGTGAGGCCTGGTACTCTGCACTAGAAAGATCCATATCCTTTTACAAATCCCTCAAGCTCGCCACCTATTTGATCCGTTCTCTTCACATTTCACACCATTTCCCATATGCTAAGCCACTGCTTCAAGGACATTCTGAGCCTGGGGAAGAAAACCGACCCTGGGCACATTCTGTCTCTCATTGTTGCGATCTGCTTTCCAGTGCGCAGCTCACCTGCTCCATTGCATGTTGGTTTAAGGATTCGAGGCTTTTTTTTTCTCCCCTGGAGGAAATCCATCTGCCGGAGGCAATGTGTTAGAGAACTCTGACACAGCAGTATAGACATTTCTTTGTGGAGAATAGGAGCACAGCATCCTACAGGGTTTCAGATCCATGCAGATGGCCTCTTCTGGACAATCAACCATTTGTCTAAAATGTTACACAAAGAAAGCTTTATGTTTGCAACATTGTTCCTGCAACAAATGTTCAATAGAATCCTCCATTTGACAATATATGGTTATAAGTACTTACCAAATCTTATGTATGTTCATTAAATGTATCATCTAATATAATGAGAACTTGTAAAATACTTTAGAGCTTTGTTTTCATGTTTCAATTAGATACAACTTTTTTTTTAATCATATGTCCTAACACTTTAAGGACTGAAAGGTACCCAAACCTATCAAATTTGACATAACTAGAAATGCTGGAACATGTCAGAGTTGCACTTTGGGGGCTGGGACTCAGAGTGTTCCCTCCACTCACTAGTTCACCCTTTTCTTGATAAACTGTCAGGATTTCTATTTCCAAAAAAAAAAAACATTTTTAAAAAGAAATTATAGAATCAAGTTTTTCTCTTTTTATTAGGATTGTTATTTTGCCATTTCTTGGTGCCATAGAATCTAAAGACATTGAAACTGTTTACATCTATCAGAATTGGCAATTGGCTTTTGTCTCATGATGGCTCTAGGGTGGAACTTTCTAATGTTGGCATCATTTAGGATAATACAAAAATATTCATGGTATCAAAATCCCTTTATTTTCCTCACACAGATACTTCATCCCAAAGGAAAAACGTTCTTGGCTGCCTGCTGTCCCATAAGGATGCAGTTAGGAAAACCTTGTGCAAATGGTTTTAATGTTCCTTTAAGTTCGAAGGGCTTGGAATGACAATTTTCAAATAAAAGACAAGTATAGTAATATATACATTTTAGTAGAATATTAAATTTGATAATTCCAAACAGAAAGATAACCTTCAAAGCTTCTTTCTCCTGGGAAATGTGACTTGTGTCTCCTCACTGATGGACGCTAAGCAACATGACATTTTCCTCAGAAGCCCTTGTGACCCTTAGACCATTTCTTTCCATTGCCTCTTTCCTCCAAACATATTTGTCTTTTCTCTTTTTAATTTTACCCTTCAAATATCTAAAGCTGGGAACTTTCCTTCAGAGGGACCCTTTTAATCTGATCTGACCTCACTAACCAAGTCACAGGCTGAGGGTTAAGGTGGCACTTCCACATGCTTAACCAGGATGCTCTGCTAATCTTCATTCTCAGCCACGGCATGGAAAGCCAGGAGAAGGTTCAACATGACTTTGCTCAGACTTCAAGAAAGCTGGTGATTGAAGACTGAGCAAAAATGAGGAAACATTTCTGGGTCCTTAGCGAAGACGTTACATTTGAGTGTATCTCTGTGTTGTGCCTGCAGGAAGAGTGGTGATTCCTTGGCCTGCACAATTCTTCTTGCTAATTATTCTACACAAAGAAAATATTTCCTCAAACATCAGTATTCCCAGAACTACATGGGCCCTGACAACTATGCTGTACCAATATGCTGAGGCCGCCATAACAAGATACCACATACTGGGTCACTTCAGTAACAGAAACTCATTTTCTCACCCTCTGGAGGCCATACGTTCTAGATTAAGGTGCCATTTGTTTTGTGCAGGTTTGATTTTATTTGAGGCCTCTCTGGTTTGCAGACAATTACCTCCTCACTCCCATGGCCCTCCTCGGTCTGTGTTGTGTTCTAACTCCCTCTTCCCATAAAGGTACTAGTCGTATTGGGTTAGAGCCCCATTTTGCCTAATTACTTTTTCAAAAACACTATCTCCAAATATAGTACCATCCTGAAGTTATCGAGGGTTAGGACTTTAATATACAAACTTGAGAGAAGACACAGCTCACCCAAAACATATGGCTGTGAGAAACATAATGACAAGTGTGATATTGGTTTTGCTCACCCATTATCATCCTTTAACTGAGGGTGGTAAGAAGTAATTTATCTACCTATGTGTTGATGAAGGACTATGAACCTGACATTCAGAAACACCTTAGAATGTTGTTCAGGAACCATGAGTAGAAACATTTACTCTCATGAAACTGTGATAATGAGACTCCAATGACTGGCAGCAAAGGGTCCAAAAGAAACTGCAGTTTTTCTAAAGTGGTTTTATATATTGGATGGAACCAACAGTGCTATGTTCTCTCATGTGGAGAGAAAGCGACTTACTCTAGAATATTTGTGTCTATTTCCTCAGACTAGGAGATGATCTTACTCAATTCTCCCATTCGTTAGCTGTACACACAAACTACTGACCTCCCTGCTGCTATTTCCTTACGTGCAAACTCTAAAACGGTAACCTACCTCGCAGGCAGTGAGATTAAATGATGGTATATATCTAAAAAGCAAACTGTGCAATGCTATCTAATTGGTCTAGTACTTGCCACTTTTATTGCCTATAAAATGAAAAAATTAAATAACATACTTTCTAAAATTGCTCTTGATTTTAAAGCTGAGGTAACAGTGCACCGCTTGTGTTTTATGACTCTCCAAGTTAGTGCTTGGCAATTACATAGTAACATTAGTAGACATTATAAAAACTTAGGAGTAAATTTACTTCCTGCTATTTGCAATTAACTAGTTTTTTTTTTCATACTAGAGAGAACAGAATGGGTTGAGTGATCCTCTCCATTGTACTCTCAGAACTTACTTAAATACTATGACGTCAGTTCTTCATACAAAATATAGTTCAGTGTAGTGTCCCCTAAAGCTCAGCTCACGTCATCTTGCTGCTTCCTGTTGTATGTGTATACTACGGTGTAAGTTGATGCTGTCTCTTCTGCTGTTACAATACCCAATATAGTATTTGGCATAGAGACTAAAAAACATCATTTCTTAGTTCTCATACTGGGGAAATAAATCATTCAATAATTAGTAAACACACTAGCTCATTTAAAAGTCCCTTTCAGTTAGAAAAATCAAGCAATCAGAGACACCTCAACCACAAATATTTCATGGAACTAGTTGGCAATATGTACGGTAACTGGAGTAGCAGAATAGAAGAACCATGGGTGAGAGAGATAAGAAATTGTATGTATTCAAAGGCAATGGCCTGGGTACTGGAATTACAAAGGATGTTTGTTAAAAATACAGCTACCTGGGTCTTTCTTTGGAACCCTTTAGATAAAGCCAAGGAATCTGAATTTTAATGAGTGTCCCAGTGTCCTTATGAGCAGGCAAGTTTTAGGAACACTAACTTAGAACAAGTAATAGAATCAGCCCTTGGAATCAGTCCTCGAGGATGATAGTGGGAAGGGAAAGTGGAGGGTAGAGACCAGATGCCCTTAGGTCTTAGAAACTGGGAACTGGTTGCAACATTTCTTTCTCTTAAGTGTCTATCTCTATTCCTATCCCTATCCGTATTCTACAAAGGGAGTAAGATATATGTAAAGTGTGCTTCAGAAGCACCAAATTAACATTCCATTACAAAAAAAAAAAAATCAGAACCCCTGAAAGCCAACATCTAGCCAACTGTCATCATAGTTAAGACTTCAACACTCCTCTGACCATTGATAGAGTTACTAAACAGAAAGTCAACTGAGCTATAGGAAAACCAAAACATGCCATCAACAAACAAACAGGGTGGCAGTGACATGAGTAGATGCCCACTAACAGGAGCAGAAACCCTTTTTTTTAAGTGGTTGTGGCAGGCACACACCAAACCAGGGGGTTCGCAGAACAAGTTTCACCAAATTTAAAAGAAATGAAATAACTCATGCGTATTTACTGACAAAACTGAACTTAAGCTGAAACTAATAAAGACACCCCACGGTAGATAAATCTCCAGGTATCTGGGGACTAAACAGTACATTGCTAATAATCCATGAGTGAAAGAGAAATAAAAATTAAAATTTCATAGAACTCGGCTGAGAGAGAAGTAAAACACACTTGATTTGTGGGATGTAGCTCACCGGTGCTGAGAAGGGAGCAAGGTCACATTAGCAAACCAAAGGCCTAAAGACAGCAGGCAGTCCAAGTCCCTACCTCAGAGAACAGATGTGTTGGCCGGGAAGCAGCAGGAGGAAAGAAATTAATCAAAAAACATGAAACAACAATCAAAAACTGCTTTTTAAGCAAAAGTTTTTAAACATCTAAAGACAACAACAACAAAAGACACAGATCATCTAAATTAAGAATAAAGCAGAAAAGTTCAGTTCAGACCCTACAATCATAGAAGTGATAACACAGGGATAATACAAACAGTTTAACAACTTAACAACTTGGAAGAAATGGATCAACTCCTGGAAAACAACTGATAACCAAATTCAACCACGTTTATATAAGTAATCTGCACATTCCTCTAGCCATTAAAGAAATTAAAGTTATCATTTAAAGTCTGCCCACCTATACCACCCACCCCCAACCACAGACCCCATCCCCCCAAAAATTTGGAACAGTTTCACTGGAGAATATTTATAGATTTATTTGCATATTAAAGAATAAGAACCAAGCCGGGCAGTGGTGGCGCACGCCTTTAATCCCAGCACTTGGGAGGCAGAGGCAGGCGGATCTTTGCGAGTTCGAGGCCAGCCTGGTCTACAAAGTGAGTCCAGGACAGCCAGGGGTACACAGAGAAACCCTGTCTCGAAAAACAAAAAAAAAAAAGAATAAGAACCAAGAATTCCATAGGGGGAATTCCATAGAGCGAATGGGAGGGCTTCGGAGGAGGAAAGAGGGGATGACGTAACTATATTTTATAACTAAAACAAAAGAACACGATGCCATCAATAAGGTTTAACAATGGCTGGAGAGAGAGAGAGAGAGAGAGAGAGAGAGAGAGAGAGAGAGAGAGAAAGAGAGAGAGAGATTAGTTGTTTTCAGGATAAGATCATCCTTAGATACATTCACTGGAGAATTTAACATCAAGTCTCCAAGATCTTTTTCAGATGATAGAAGAGAAAGGGACATTCGTTGTATGACGATAGGATTAATTCAATGTGTAAAACCAGAAAAAACAGCTAAATGGAAACCTACAGACAGAACCCTAACAGGCAAGTCTAGATAGAAAACTCTCAAAAGTTTAGCATATTGAAATCAGCAAATGCACTGAAATCAAAGCACTGAAGAAGAAAATCATGTGATAATAGCTGATTTGAGAGAATTCAACATCCATTTTTTTTCACATTAAAGAAATTACTAAACTAGAAAGCAAGATGAACTTTATCAAGCTGATAAAAACAAACACTTCTGCAGCTAGCACCATACTCGATGGCAAGTCTCGTCCTCCCCAGACTGGAAAGTACACAAAGATGCCTGCTGCTGCTGCTGCTGCTTCACTACTCCAATTCTGCGGGGTTGTTTCAGAAATGGAAACCCAGAAAATGTTTAGAAAAGAAATAGAAAATCTTTGGAACTTACAACAGGGAGAAGACCTTTTGATTGACATCAGAAGCACAACCCATAACAGAAAAATTTGATGGATTAGGAGACCATGCCATGGTTTAGCTAGAAGGATAAAAAGAACCATGGACTGAGAGAAGATATTTGCAAAGCACATATCTGAATTTCCAAAACTTAACAGCAAAAAACAACTAGAAAATAGACCAAAAAAAAGGCATGACCCACTGTTTGATCCAAGAAGATATCCAGATGGCAGATAAATGGATGTGTTTAAAGTCATCTGCTGTGAAAATGCAAAACAAAGCTACAAGATGATGTCTGTACACTTGTGTAAAACTGAAGACAGTGTCAAAAGGAGAGGGTGGAGGGAAATGGGACCAGAGACACACACTGCTGCTGTGTCAGTGGACAATGGCACAGCACCAGGTAAATAGACAATTTGCTGAGGTAAACACAGACCTCTCCTATGACCTAGTGACTGTTCTCATGGATATGTTGTGCAAGAGAAATGTACATTTAAGTTCACACAAAAGCTTGTGCAAAAACACCAGTAACTTAAAGCCCAGTGAGTGAACACATGAGCTACAGCACATCTTTACCATAGGATCCTATTCAGCAATAAATAGGACAAAAGGCCCAAGCTAGTTATCGCACAATGACCTGGATGAATTTCCTAAGAAAGAAAAAGGAAAATATAAATAATAAAGCAACACTAGGATGGGAGAGGGACTCCTCAGGCTTGCCACCAAGCCTGACAACATGAGTTCAATCCCCAGGACTCACACAGTGGAGGGAGAGAACAAACTCCAGAAAACTGTCTTCTGGCCTCCACATATATGCTATGACACCCACACACACAAATCAGTAAATATTTTTTAAAGGAACAGAATTGTTTCTTTAAAAGTAAAAAACCATCCCAAAAGTTTACATAGTATACAGTGCCATCTAAATAATAATTATAAACTTAAAATGTTTTGAAGCAGAGAGTGGAGAGATGGCAAAAACTGTTAAGACCGCTGGCCACTCTCGTAGCGGACCCAGGTCCAGTTTCCAGCACCCATTTGGATGTCCACAGCCACCTGTAACCCCAGTGGAGGGGATTCCATACCCTCTTCTGGCCTCTACAGGTACCAAGCACACCCACACACATGGTATACACTGATATATGCAGGCAAAACATCCATAGAAATAACCACATTAAGATACCTTTAAAATGTTTTGAAACAATAAATTTATAGAGACAAAGAACACATTAGTGGAATCTGCGGTTAAGGCTGGGTGAGGACAAGAAGTGAGTGGGATACATGAAGAGATAGTCACGAGGATCTTGGTGCTAATAGAAGAATTCCATGTCTTGATTAGGAATTGATGATGAGTCCTACGCATATTCAGACACATTTGGATACAGTCAAAACCTATGAAGTCTAAGCCGACTGTACAGTATGACCTTCTAGTACCAACTATGTGCTGAACTCTTCAAGTCATTATTAGCATTGAGAGAAGCCATCAAGGGAGTACAAGACCTCCCTGAACATTGTGGTGTCTGTCACTGTTATGAATCTGTAATCATTTCTAAATACACAGTTAAAGAAAATGAGCTTTAAAAGAATCAAGAACAAAAAAAGACATGGCTCTTAAAAGACTGGGATCGGAGAGCTGAGGGAGCTGCATACTTTTTCCTTTGCATGCTTCCATGAATGGCTACACTGGATAAACAGTGGGAAATGCAGATTTTTGAGGTGGGAGAGACAGCTCAAATCTAGGGGATTGACAGACCCCTAGAATCTCTGATTTAGGAGATCTGGAATGGAGACCAGGAATGTGCATTTCTAGTAGGTTCCAAGGTGAACAGATGCCGCTGGCCTAGAAAGGCTTTGAGAACCCCTGATTAAGGGAAAGAGAAAACCAATTCAATCTTTGCATGTCCAGTCTAATCTAAATGTGACTCCTGATCTGGAGGTTAGATAATTGCTGCGACTAATCTGAGTTATCGGTTCAAATCTCGTTTTTCCCGACAAAGAGCAGTTCAGATAAAGTGTCTTTCTACTCAAACCTGTGGCTACTCAACAGGATTCTGGGGGCGGGGGGGGGAAGTGAGGGGAAAGAGAAAAAAGGAAGAAAAATAAAGAAAATTAGCTTGTAAAGGGAGAGAGGTCCACATGACCTGTATCTTCAAATGAATCAATCCTTCAGAGGTGAGCTGAGGAGGCTTTTAGGAAATGCCTAATCCACCTATGTTCGGTGCTCCAGGGCACTATATTTTTGTATCTGTCACCACAGAAGGACTTCACCATCTCATGGGGAGGGAAGCCTAGCATAACACAGTGAATTAAATGTGATCTTTCTCTTCCAATTCTTTTCTCAGCTACATTTCATGCCCTTTTCTCTGAGTGTTTATCACCACCAAGAGTCATATTTCTGTTTGAGTATCTGGCAACTGACTCCCTGCTGAACAAGTCAGGAGAAAGGTCCCATAAATCAGAGAGCTCTGTAGACCACATCCTGACTCCCAGACCAGTAGTAGGGCTCTCAAATATTCTTCAAAGCTGAGTACTTCAGAACAGCATTCTTGAAAATAAAGCTCCAATTACTCAGCACTGCATGGCATTAAAAATGCTCCATGTCCCCAAGTGGGCAGAGCCCAGAGAGGCCCTGAATAATCTCTTCAGTTTCCCAAAAGCCATGATCAGCCACTGACCCAAGAGAGCAAGGAACAGTTTCCTGTTTCCTATCAAGGCCTGTCTAACATGAAAACAAGATACTCCTGGGGACACTAGGAGACAGAAACAGCATGAAAAATCATGGGTTTGTAATTACCAGTAAGAAACCAAGAGGATTCAGCAGAAGGAAGCTTGGTATAAGCAGAGCACTACTACTTTGAGAAAAGAGAACTTTGGAACACAAATAAATTATTCTGAGTACTCTCGGAGTCCTTACTATTAAAGATGTGCTCTTCAGCCCAGCTGCAAGGGCATCTCATGAAGGATCTCCAAGCCCACCTAGCCTGCCCAAGTTTGTATTTCCTTATTTTTTGAGGCAGAGTCTTATTATGCAGTCCTAGCTAACTTGGAACTCTCTATGTAGAGCAGGCCAACCCCAAACTCACAGAGAGCCATCCATCTCTGTCTCCCAATTGCTGAGATTAAAGGTGTGTGCCCCATGCCTGGCCAAGTCTTCATTCTTTTAAAGCTCATGTGTGAATGGGGGCACACACATCTTTCTCACTTTCAGAGCTCAGCCATGTGATACTAGCCTTTTTGGAGGAAATGCATCACTGGGGGACCCTTTTAGAGTTTATAGTCTCACCTCACTTCCGGTTTGCTCTCTGCTTCCTATGTATATTGAGATGACAGCTCCCCTTGGGTGATGCTATACCTCCCTTGCCTTGATGGACTCTGCCTCTGGAACCATAAGCTAAAATAAACCTTGTCTTCTATACGTTACTTTTGGTCATGGTATTTTCATTATATCAATAGACAAGCAATACAATGATTGATGGAGTTGGGTACCATAAAAACTGTAAGACCTCACTGAACAATGAAGTAGTATTGAGGTCCAGACCCTGTCAATAAGGAAAAGTGCTGATGCCTGTGGTCTTCCTCCCCACCAAGTGGCTATCATTCTGGAAAGCTCATTTGATTCTAAATCTATACCTCACTCTCAGAGACACACTAACTGAACCCTACTTAACATTCCCTAATGAAATTCTTCTCTAATAGCTGGTAGTTTGAGTTTGCTGAGCCTTACTGCAGGGGGAAGTCTGAACAAATAACCTATTTTGGAAAGACTGAAAATGTACCAGGGAGCTGTTGTGACTGTTACTTGTTTTCTCTTGGCTTTCAAACCTCATTATTTTTTATGAACCCATAGGCATTCAAAACAGAAAAATAGACATTGGAGAGAGAGGTGTTGTGGAGCAGTGTTGGTCTATGAAGAAATTTTCCTGGTAGGTGTGTACTAGAGACTTGAGTTTGCTGATATTTCTTGATGGTTTACATCATACATACTTTTTAAAGATAAGGTTTTATGATAAGCATAGTAACTAGCAATACTCTTGAATATCTAAAGTTCAGCATTCATTTCAAAACATGCTCTCTAACTACACAGGATACAGAGTAATTATTTCAATATGGTATTAGCATAATATTTCAACTATCTTTCCTTATGAAAATATATCTTTTAATACAGATATACTTGGGAACCTGAGGTAGGAGAATGAAGAATTTGAGGCTACTCTAAACTATATAGTGAATTCTAGGCCAGCCTGGGGTACATAGCAAGATGCTATATCGAAAAGCCAAAGAAGGAGGGAAGGAGGGAGAAGGAGAGAGAGGGAGAGAGAGGGAGAGTGAGAGAGAGAGAGAGAGAGAGAGAGAGAGAGGACACCTAGCTCTTCTCCATGAATAAGTGTTGTGTAAATTATTAGGGAAATTCATCTCAAAATGAGCTTGATAATCTCCTATTTCCTTACAGTTTTTCGCAGAGCATCCTCAAGGAGCACCCGCCTTTCAGGAGCTGGACATGTCGAAGAGGAAGGAGGCGTACAAACACAAGATTCATAACAGGGAGAAGCAGTAGAATTTTAAGTTGGAGCGCTACAGAATACCAGGGAAGGGAGAGGGGAGACACTAGTCAAGCTTGAAGATTAGAATGCTATGATAGGAGCTGGAATGAGAGAGCTGTGCTCTGGATGAGAAGTGCAACCCTTGGTTTGGGAGCAGGGAGATGGGGCTGGCAACGAGGCCTGGACTCATGCAAGTCAGTGGCACCATAGAGACTGGAAGAAAAGGGGGAATGAAGCAGATTAGTCTGAAAAGGAATGAAGAATGACACAAAGCTTCGTGGAGGACCTGTGATTTGTTTGAACCTTAAAAGAAATGAGTTTGTTGAAGGTGAAGTAGAGTCAGTTAATGGCAGGCCTGCCAGTGTAGAAGGTGTTTTGGATTTCACTGTCTGGGAAAGAGACACAGAAGGTTTTTAGGTGATAAGTGATGAAAACAGTGTATACGGAGTTTCAGAGTTTAAACCCCTGTTGAGAGAAACTGGAATCAACATGAAAAGGACAGGACAGATAAAAGGGGCACTTTGAAGGAGAAATAGTTACAACTGTGAATTGAAATATCAGGGTACCAGAAAAGATGATAAATGAACCTAATGGAGAGATTGCTGAAGTTTTTGACAAGGACCAGAAGTAGAGATGGAGAAAGAGGGAAGGACAGCAAATAGAAAGAAGATAAAGCCAGAGTGGGCATGGATACAAAGTAGCCAGAGTGAAAGAAAAGAGGCAAATGCTCAGTTTCAGATGGTGTGGACAGTTGGTGTCTTGGGTGGCCATCCTGAACATAAATGCTTCCTTCAGCTCACACACAGACTTTAATTACTGCATCCCACCCATTGTCCTATTGTACAGGTACAAATATGGACTTTCATTACTGCATCCCACCCCTTGTCCTATTGTACAGGTACAAATATGGACTTTCATTACTGCATCCCACCCCTTGTCCTATTGTACAGGTACAAATATGGACTTAAGCCAGGTATGGTAGCACATAGCTGCAACCAAAACATTTAAAAGGTAGAGGCAGGAAGATCAAAAGTTCAAGGCCACTTCATCTACATGGTGAGTTTGAGACTAGCTTAGGTTACAAGGGATTCTGTCCCCCTACCCCATTCCCCAAATAGTTTAAGTACAAGAGCATTTGGGCAACTTAGGAAGACCCTGACTCAAAATAAAAGGTAAAAGGCAAAGGATGTCCAGTGAAAGACCCCTGAAACAGGGACACCGCCCCTGGGGCCCAGCATCCAAGGACAGAGACCGAGACCACCGGATGCAAGTGCAAGAGGCAAC
>CAJQZJ010004748.1:585501-620309 GCA_907164525.1 Lophiomys imhausi | reverse complement strand
AGAGAGAGAGAGAGAGAGAGAGAGAGAGAGAGAGAGAGATACATGCACACAGAGACACACACATACATACACACATATACTCAGCTTCCAGGACATAACAGAGACTCACTCTCATGGACAGTAATGGGTCACTAGGCATTTAGAAAATACCACAAACATGAAAAAGGAAAAGGAAAGAAACCAGGAAGAGGAAAGTGAGAAGGAGAGAAAGGAAGGTTTGAGGTGAGAAAGAAGTGATTAGACTTGGCAAACAGAAAGTAGGTACTGAAAAAAAAATGAGCAAGGTCCTTAGAAGTGCTATGGAAAATATTTTACAACAGTAAAGAAGTCATAGAAATTATAATCTTACAAATGAAAAATAATAGTGATCAGAATGCTGAAGAGAACTCCAAGAAATATCTAGATATGAACATGAGGAGAATGGGCTAAAATGTTTAGATAACCTAGAAAGTCTAATTTATCAGCTCTACAAGGAAAACACAGGGAAAAATGAGAGGAAGAAACCATCAAATAAAAAACAACAGGAAAGGGAAATGAGAGAAGAAAGAGAGAGAGAGAGCAGGAGCTTCCCCAGCGAGAGGACTCTGCACACCCAACACAGTAAAGAAAGAGTGTGATATCCAAGATCAAAATCATGGAATTCCAGAACTCTGGAAACCAAGGGACAGGGAGGAAGCTTTCGTCACAGAGGAAAGGAACATATGCACAGGAAGGCAGGAGAAATATTCATGTCAGATAGGAAGCTGGAGAACAATAGAATGATGCCTGCAAAACAGTGGGGGTGGGGGGGTAATCTACATACGAGGATTCTCTTCTCAGCTGATCTACTGATCCACTGTAAGAACAACAACAAAGGTGTTGCAAATGTAAATACAGAAAGCATCTTTTTGTACCTTTTATTGGAAAGCTGACTGAGCAGTGACGTAGTACCCAAAAGTATGGCTCAGACAAGAAAGAGGAGCATCCGGAATCCCTATGAAGAAAGGCAAAGGGAATCTCAAGGATGCTTGTAAAAGGAGCTTGTAGAGTGGCAGGGAGCAGCCAGTCTAGAAGTAAGCAGGTGGGTCCTATTGGACTGAGAAAAAGAGGTGTCCCGAGCGTTTGATGTAGTTCAGAGAAGATTTACACCTCTGTCACAGATCTGGGGATAGTCTAGAACAAAGACAGAAGAATAAGCAGATGGAAAAAGAAAGCAACAGCTTCCTGGGGAAGCAAAGTTATCAGTTAAGAAAGGATCTAATGTCCCATGGCTCAGCTGTGAGGGTAAGAGATGTGAAAAATACCATAGCCATGACGAAGGGGAGGAAACAGAGATGGTGCCTGAAGCAGAAAAAAACGAATGGTATTTAAGGGTGTTTTTCAAAGTGATCACAACATTCTAGAGTTTCTGTGTTTGAAGAATGTAAAGTAGTTGTCTTGAAGAGAGCTGAGAGGAACATTTGAAATAATCTATCGTTCAAATTTTTCACATTAGCCTGGTATGGTGGTGTACCGTTGTAATATTAGCACTTGAGAGATGTAGACAGGATGGATGATCAGGAGTTCAAGGCTGTACTCTAACACATAATGAATTCAAGACATGTCTGTGCAACATGACACTCTGTTTCAGAACAATAAATAAATAAACAAATAAATAAATAAATAAATAAAAATATAAAAATCATACTCCTTTAAAATAGAAAGAATAAAATAAAAGGATTAACTGTAATAGAATGGAGATAGCAAAATGAATGCACATTTTATGAAATACGCACAATTATGAAAGCAAATGCACATCTCAAATGTAATGACAAACATAATTTCAAACATCCCAACTCTAAGTGAATGTGCTTTTCATAACAGAATGAGGTGACTGAGATGAGGTTAGGAGGGCACAGCCTTGAAAAACAGCTTCTAAGGTAGTCTTCATTAGGCTAAGTACACTTTAAATTTTTAAGTGTTTTCTTTTTTCTTTTTCTTTTTTTTTGATAACACACATCATTCCAAAAGACACATTCATTACATTCATTCTTGAATCTGAAAAAGCAGTGGACTAATGTCCAAATAAAAGACCTCCAGTTATCAGAAGTTCAAAATTTATTTCTCATATCTTCCAGGTGTGTATCTGATGGATACCTTAACTAATTTTTCCTTTTCTTTCTTTTCTCTTCCTTTCCTTTCTTCTCTCTCTCTCTCTTTTCTTTTTTTTTTGAGATAAAGTTTCTCTGTGTAGCCCTGGCTTCATGGAACTCACACTGTAGACCAGGCTGGCCTCGAACTCAGAGATCCACCTGCCTCTGCCTCCTGAGTGCTGGGACTAAAAGTGTATGCCGCCACCTACCAAAGGCACTGATTTTCTTTTTCAATTCATCATTTGAATAGCATTTCCCATGTGTAATCCTAGCTCCAAACTGTGGCTCCCTGCTCACGTCAGCTTAAACACGTAAACATTCAGTGGGGCAGGAAATGGCACTTTGTTCAAACAATAGTTTAGGAATGAAATAGTGGTTTTAAAGTTGTTTTTGACACTTAAAAGGGGCTGAAATATTTTTATCCCTTTGCTAGCTGTTGTTTTTCTAGATACCTAATAACTTTGAAGAGGCAGTCGCAGCCTGTTTATATGCACTGAAACCCTGTCCAATGCAAAGTGATATTTTCCTTTCTATTTTTCATTTCTGCATGCTAGCTCCAGTCAAAGATATAATCATTTTCTTTTATTGATTTTCTTATAAAACGTAGCCTTGTTAGATTCATTGATGACTATACATTACCGAGGCAACTGATAAAATTTCATTGTGTTATTACCAGTGCACAGGAAATACAATCTACTGGGTGAAAGTAACTACTTCTCAAGGAGCCAGGGAAACGGGTTTTGATACAGAAAGCCACAGAAGGGCATATGTACCTGAAGACTGATCTGCAAGAGCCCTTCCTCACCCAGTCAGTTCATTGTTGCCTTCTGTTTCTCAGTTGCACTGTAGCACGATAGCGACCTCAGTTCCCCTATTTTTTTTAAAAGATTTTATTTATTTATTATGTATACAGTGTTCTGTCTGCATGTATGCCTGCAGGCCAGAAGAGGGCACCTGATCTCATTGTAGATGGTTGTGAGCCACCATGTGGTTGCTGGGAATTGAACTCATGACCTCTGGAAGAGCAGCCAGTGCTCTTAACCGCTGAGCCATCTCTCCAGCCCTCAGTTCCCCTATTTTTAAAAAGATGGGGAAGGGCTACAGAGTAGTTTAAAGCACTAGCTGCTCTTCCAGAGGACCTGGGCTCGATTCCCAGCACCCACATAATGCCTCACAGCTATCATATGAGTCCAGTTCCAGAGCATCGAATGCCCTCTTCTGGCTTCCACCTGCACTAGGCACGCATGGGGTGCACATACGTGCATGCAAACAAAACACTCATATTTCTAAAGCAAATAATTATATGTATATATATGTTACATATAATAAGTATAATAAAATAACTTTTAAATATTTAAAGAGAGAGTTCCACTTTAAGCACTTAGCAATTCAGGACTCTTAACTCTTCAAAAAAAATTAGTTTTCTTATGACTGACTTCTGCAGTGTCCCTTATACTTCCCTCTACAATATATAATCTTTGGTAGGCTCTGTTTGATAATTTGCATTAGAGTCAAAAAATTGTTTTGTTGGGAGATAATTGAGCAAAATGCTTACCATCAAAGCAAGAAGAGTGAGTCTGATCCCCGAATCCACAAAATATTGGTAGGTATCATGGCATACAGCCCTAGGGAGATGGGGACAGGGTAATCCCTGAGACTTGCTGGCTAGTAAGTCTAGCTGAATTGATGAGCTTTAGGTCAATGATAGATTCTGCGTCATGGGCAAACTGATCATCCTTCCTGAGGATGACACCCAAGATTGTCCTCTGGTCCTACATACATGCTCACAAGCATGTAACCTGCCCACTAACACACATAGACACATACACACACACACAAATAATAATGATAATAAATATAAATTTAAAATGTTTTAAAAGACCAAATGGCAGTTGTACTTTTAAAATAATAATAAAAATGAATTTAAAAACTCAAGTCAAATAGTGGGGTTTTTTCATTTTTATTTGTGGGTATCAACACAACTTGTGATATTACTAGCTCCCCTTTTTGCTGAGTAATGCTGAGGTGAATGTTTTTCTTTCTCCAGAATGATAGGCTTCTTGGCATACCTAGGCACTCCATGGTAAAAGCAAAAGGGAGTGTTCTGTTTTCACTTTTCTTTTCTTCCTTCCTTCCTTTCTTCTTTCTTTTCTTTCTTTCTGTCTTTGTAATAGGTACAGTTAGTTTGCATATATCTATGTATGTACACCATGTGTGTGCAGTACTCCCAAGCCCAGAAGAGAGCATCATATCCCCTGGGATTGGAGTTACAGAAGGATGTAGGCTACCAAGTAAGTGCTAAGAATGAAACCTGGGTTCTCTGAAAGAGCAATCTTTTTTTTGTTATTGTTTTTGTTTTTTTAACAGCTGAGCCATCTGTCCAGTCCCAAAGGGCATGGTTTTTAAGAGTTTGTTCATAGGAGAATGCTGGAGGAGTTTATGGATGGCCAGAAAGATGGTCCAGCAGGTAAAGATTCTTACTACCAAACCTGACAACCTGAGTTCAATTCCTGGAATCCACATGGTTGAAAGAAAAAAAAATCTGAAAGTTGTTCTCTGACTTCCACACATGCAAAATGGCACATGCATAATCAATCAATCATCATTAAAAACATCTTTATTCAAAGGATTTGGGTTTTTCCTAGTAAGTTCAAATAGACAGAATATAGTAAGCTAATGCTATCATTTAAACTATGGTGTGCACACTGAGAGAGGTAACCCAGACCCAGAAAGACAAACATTGTATGTTCTCTATCATCTGAGGATCCTGGATCCAAATCTTCAGATTAGAGTATATAATCTGGAGTAAGTGCAGAAACTAGGAAAGTAAAATGGGACTTTTGCTGGGTTAGGGGGTTAGTGGGAGAGCAACAGAGCAGAGAACAGCAGGGTACAAGTAATCTGATCAGGGAAATGGGAAAGAAGAGGCACTAATTAGGGAAGGGGAAGGGAGATTAATACAGAAGGAGAGGAGGGTAAAACGTGTGAAAAGGTCATAAAGAATCATACTATTAACCACTTAGCTTAAAAATAAAAGAAAGAGAGAGAGAGCTATAATATACATAAGTCTGTGTATAAATATTAAAATATAGTTTAAATATAGTTTTCTCATCTGGGCTAACAATGCTCCAGACCAAAGACCGTCCAACAAAATCTCCCAACACCAGACATGAGAAGCCCCCTTTTGAATTGTTGGTCAGGGTTTTCCAAGAGACTCTCAAAACATACATGCTATTGCAATTACCCTTAGTTGCCTTTACCATCCAAGATGGAAGGTAAGTCCCTATTGCTGAAGACACCATGTATTTCAGACAAAGGGCCCAGAGACCCCTGAAGTGAAGCTGACATGAAAGCCTCCTCCGTGAGGACTAGCTTTCGTGGTACCAGAAGGCACAGTGCACGCTTCCAAAGGAGGGAGGCAACCAAGGGTTCTAGTCTGCTACATCACCTATGAATCACAACAACCACTAGCATGACAAGATACCTTTAGGTTGTAGTAGTGGCACAAACGGCTTTGAGGTAACCAACAGCTCGCTAATTGGATGTAAGACATGCTCAACAAAAGGGACATCATGCTGGTACTCGAAACCTAGCCAACTGCCCACAGCTAACGGAGTCTTAGATATTGCAGGAAAATCCACAACCACAACTTCACTAAACCATCACAATCTCTAATTGTATTCTAAATATTTTTCCTAAGATCCACAGATAAGTGTGGTCCTCACCCTCATTAAGGAAATGTCTCTGTGCAACAGATGGAGACCATTTCAGAAAGCCACAACCAATCAAAAATGCAGAATTATGAAGCCCACTCCTAAAGGATGCATCTACAGTACAACTCCCCCATCTAAGACTCAGGGATCATCACGGAACAGGGTGTGGAGAGATTGCAAAGAGCCCAAAGATCAGGGAGCTTGCTGTGAAACTGTATCTCCTACAAATGCTGGAAGCTACACCAATAAAGTCTCACCATGACTGCCTAAACATGAGTTGAACAAGAATAACAACAACATTCATTCCAAAGTAGATGGAAGAATACTCACAAAGTCTCAAGCTTACACACACCCCCCCCCCCCCCCCCCCCCCCCACACACAAATTTTAGATGCAACTAAGAAATACTGAAAGTGGGAAAAATAATATTCTTCCCCAGGGAAGAGCACACCAACTGGTTATCCAATACCAAATAGCCCTGAAAACATACATACCAGTCTAAGCAGGGTGTATTTCTATATTTAGAAAAGTGTGTGTGTGTGTGTGTGTGTGTGTGTGTGTGTGTGTGTGTGTAGCAACAACTGATAAAAAAAGAGGCCATGAATTTGGAAGATGGAAGATATGGAATGGAGGAAGGAAAAGGAAGGAGGAAATGTTGTAATTATATTATAATCTCAAAAACTAAAAAAAAAATTTTAATTAAAGAATTAAATTAATAAAACAGCTGTGGTAGTTTGGAAGAGAATGGCGACTATAAACTCATATGTTTGAATGGTCCCCAGTTAGTTGAACTGTTTGGGAAGGATTAGAGGTGTACCCTTGTTGGAGTAGGTATATGTCACTGGGTGTGAGCTTTGAGTTTTCAAAAGTCCATGCCAGGCCCATTGGCTCCCTCCTCTCCATGCAAAACAGGATGTGAAATTTTCAGCAAGTTTTCCAGCACCATGTCTGCCTGCATGCTGCCATGCCCCCAGCCATGGTATGTAGTAGCCCTCTGAAACTGTATACTAGCTAGCAATTAAAAGTTTTCTTCTATACATTGACTTGGTCATGATGTCTCTTCACATCAACAATATGACACAGTTTTACTAAATAATTGAGTTTTCAGCTAAATTTCCTTTCAGCCTCTTACTGTTTGTTCCTACAGATGGCTCATGCAGACACTGTTTTTTAACAATAAAGTTAAATTTTCCTCTTTGTGGAAAATGATTTTTTTAAACCCCATTTCCTACTTAAAATTAGAATGGTTGTTAATTTTGCAGAATGAAAGTATTCAGAACCCCAGAAAGATTAGATAACAACAAATTCATAAGTAGAGCTAATTTTTCAAATTAAGACATTCAAAGCTAGCACTTTCTTCTACATGAAAAATGACATACAATACCGCACTGCTCCTTAATTCAATCTTATCTGAATTAGAGAGTATTTTAAATCAATGTGGTTTTATTTTCTTAAACCACACACAATAACTCACACAGCTGGCAGGATTCTACTTAATAAGAGATTATTTAGGGATCTGGTTAACAAATAAAGAAACACCACGGTTAGCTCGCCCACTGCCCTCCCCAGAGTTAAAACAGCATGTGCTCTAAATTCTCCTCCTCTGTGGGCTCCTGGTTTTCTTGGCAAAGCTGCTGTCCAGGCTGGTTGTGAGAGCCCAGTTCTTGTCTCTCTTTTAGGCTACATATTAGGCAGATGTTGTAAAAGCTGCCGTGTTCCTGACTAGCCCCTGCATTTGGCTTTCACCAAGGAAAGTTGTCTGTGTATCTGAAAACCTTAATCTCTTCCATTAAAAAAAAAGTGGGGCCAATGGTCTACAAGTTCAAGTGAGTCGACCTTTAAAAGAACTTGATTCTTAAAGAAATAAACAGGCAGATAGGATTTTTCTTCACATAGCATCTTAAGGGATTTCTAACTGTTGTAACATCTCCCTTGGCCATTGTAGTAAATGTGTGTAAACAAAGCAACTCATTCAGCAATTCTAAAAAATATGCACTAAGGGACTTATAAACAGCATATTTTCACTCATTAAATCATTTTTAAAATGGGCCATGAATGGCAACTTAAAAGCGCTTAAGAAAATATTATTCATTCTGCAAAAGAGTTACTCTGGCCTAGAACATAAACTGGTCACCTGGGACTATCTGAAAATTGCAGGCAGGAAGCAGCCAGGGTCACTGTGCTCCTCCTAACTCTGGAACAACCCAAGCTTCTGAGGCTTGTCCAGACAAAGCCAAGTCAAGGGCAGGCCATCTGTTGGGATATTTTCAGACTGGGCATGAGCAAGTTTTTTACTTGAACACAAAACCAAAAACAAACTTGCAGCAAAGCAAAAGAATGTATGCTGTGTTTCAGATTTTATTTGAAAACATTTATTCAGGCTTCTCGATGAATTCAAGCCCCACAGCCCAAAGGCATTAAACTGTATTGAAACTCAATGGCCTGAGAAGTGTTCTTTTGAATTACAGTGCATCCAGTTACTAAAAACTGCACAGGAGGGTGTGGGGAGGGCATCTGCAACTAATCTGAAAATTCCATTTCAGATCCTGGACTCTAAGAATGTAAAAGCTGTCTTTTCGATACTTTTCATATGGCATAGGAGAGAATCTTTTTCCTGCAGGCTGCATCTTGGGGAAAAGCCCAGTTAAGGGACTTTCCACTAGTGACAGGTGATCTGTAATACAGAAAGGTTTAGGTGGGTGCTGAGAAGTGAAGAAAAAAAAAGAACCTTAGGTAAGTTTCTCAGACCCTATTATTCTCCCCCAAATGATTCCCTTACTGCTGAGGCAATTATAGAACCTCTCATTTTGCAGATGAAATGGGACCCTTAATTCCAGACCAGTGGATTTCAAAACAGAAATGATTCATGTCAGCATAGGCAGAAAATTTTAATTTTTCACTTAGATGATCTCTAATTTTTTTGGTGTGGCTTATGCAATGTATATGTAAGATAAAGTATGTTCATAGCTATCGATCATCAATCTATCTATCATCTATCTCCTATATAAATAAATGTACCTGTGTTGAGGTACGCAGTCAAATAAATCCAAGACAAATACATTCTCTAGACAATAAACTTGAGTCATTGCCAGCCTAGCCACAATCTGAGAAAGGAATGAAACTGGAGGCTATTCTCTCAGTCTGCCTGATCCTGATTTGCACACTGCAGGAAGGCACAGCCCCAGTGGCTGAGACCCTGCTCAACACTAGTTCTGGGCAGATGGATTTTCTTTTCTTGAATCCTTCTATTTCTTTGTTATTGTTGTTTTCCTTCAGTAAATTTGTTAAGACTTCTTAAAGTCTTAAAGACTTCGTCAGGAGAGCAATCAAGCAAGCAGACAAAGGAAAAATGAGGCCTCATGCAGTCCAACTGTTAGCAGTGACAAGTCAGAACTCTCTGTCTTGGGCTAAACACATATCACAACCGTCCAAAAATGTACAATATGTGGATTCATGCATAAAGATATCAGTGGCCTAGTGATAGTGGGGAATGACAGATTTCAAACACTGTATATTATTGTGAAATCATTTACATAAATATACGCTTATAGCATAAACACATAACTTTTTTAAAAATAATGATTATTTTAGGAGGTATAATTGCAAATGAATTTCTGTTCCTACACATTGTTTGAATAGTTTACTAAACATGTTAGGAAACCAAAGACAAGTCCTATTTAGAAGATAAAATGTATCACAAATAATTTATAATATGGCCCTTGCTTTCCAACCTATAGCAAAAGTACTATACTCCTAAGGAAAATTTCTAACATGAATACAGAAACCTGAGCCAAAAGGCTCAGTATAATGAGGAAAGGTTGTTAGTGAAAGAAACCATGCAGTGGATAGAAGACAAAATCCAGTGTTACAGTTAACATCCTCAGCAGGATAAGAGGAAGTCTTGTGCTGATCAACTAAAATGTCACAAAAAGGGAACACGAAGCTAGCAAGGAAAATCTTTTAGGAAAGAAACTGTGAGAGTCAAGAGAAAAATCCAGGGAGAAAATATAAGGAATAGACAATTAAAAAACTAAATGAGGAAGTGAGAGGTCAACCCAGAGTATGGAATAGCAAAAGAAAAAAAGAAGAGAGAAAATGGGAGAAAATTATCAACTAAGTAATATAAGAAAGCCCCTTAGAATGGAAGTCTATGAATCAGAAGAGTGAGAGGCCTTTAAAAGCCTAGCATAATTAATAAAAAATTCCCACATCTGGAAATTTTAGACTACCAGATATGAAGAGGAAAGTACTAATAATTTGCAAATGGGCAGGCCAGAGACCAGGTGCCTATGAATGATCAGGCATAAAACCACATTTGACTTCTCAAAGGCTACATCAGGCACTACAAGACAGTGAAGGACTGAAAAGGCTGTTCAGTTTATAAATCTGTAGCCAAATCATCCTCGGAATGGGGTAGGGGGGGGCAGACAAAACCATTTTAGTAGCTGCAGGATATAAAATTACCGACTCCACCCTTTTTCTTCAGGAACTTTGCCTAGCTGCCTATGCTGTCAATGTAGAAAAGAGGCCAGGGGAGATCTCAGGACCATGAACCTCCAAAGCATCCCAGTCAGATGGCAGCAAGAGGGTTCAGGCCCGGGGTGGGGTGTGTGTGTGGGGTAGAGAGATTTAGAAAGAGGAGAATGCTGGGGATGAGAACTGACAGCGTACCACGTACCACGGATGCCCATGATGGTGATCACACTGAGAGGATTAGAGAGACTACAGGAAACAGATAAATGGGCAGAGAAAACAAAGCCAATGATAACCAGAAACTGTGAAACACCGATGACAGAGGAAAGCTGACCGTGGTGTGTGGACTAGCTCCAGCAGCAACAGCATCGGCAGTCGTACAGGCGTAAGCTCTCAAATACCGGTCTAAATGGTGAGAGACTAGAAGATGCAGAGAGAGAAATCCCCGTCCACGTGGGTAGTCCCAGGACAGTGGGTGAAGCTAATGACTAGAGAGAGAGCAGCCATCATTCAGACAGAAACACAGGAGCCGCCTCCGAAAAAGTCATCAAGAAGCTAAAAGAACACAGCCTCGTGATTCAGACTTCTCTTCAAGCAAAATTTTGGAATCTTTGTCCAAAGAGGCCCATAAGTTCTGATCATCTAAAACACGCGCTTACCTCTAGAAGTAGGTTGCTATGTCTTCATTAGAACTATTACCGATAGATAAATCCCTCCCACCCACCACTTCACTGCAGGCCCTCACGTCCTTTACACTGAGATCAACAGGCTCACATTAGGCCCGAACAGAACCAAACATAGACTGTCTCTGAACTGCAAATGGATGGATTGTTTTCAAAAAAATCTCAGGGCAGTCGCTTAGAAGCAGGCATGTTTCCCTTGCCCTCCCTAGCCAGGAGAAGGGTCTAACGCAGTAATTCTCAATCTGTGGGTCCCGACCCCTTCTCGAATTGAAACCCTCCGCCTTTCACAGGGGTTCCCTTAAGACCCCCCAAAACACAGAGATTTACATTAAGATTCATAACAATAGCAGAATTAGTTACAAAGCAGCAACAAAATAGTTCCATGGTGGATCAGCACAACATGAGGAATTATATTAAAGAATCACAGCATTAGGAAGGTTGAGAACCATCGCTCTAGAGGTTTCTCAGCGCAGGTGGCAGGGTGAAGGCTTCTTTGGTGGTTAAACTTAGAAGATGAGTGGGAAGAAAGCATAAATTAGATATAGGTCATTATTAAAATTATGACCTTTATGTTAGGCTGTAAGTCTCTAACATTTGTCACCTCCTAAAACAATACTGAACTGATAAGCAAGTAAACAATAGGAGAACCAGTTATGATAATGTGCCCCAAATCAATGACTATCAACCCTTTTTCTCACAGCCTGAAGCCCAAATGGAGAAAGAAAAAAATAGTCCATTATCCTGCTCAATGGAAGCTAGAGCAGATGACAAAATTTGCCTGTACACTGAACATCTTCGTGCACTGTTGAGTAAGTGGCCCTGCTGAATGAGGGCATTGGGTAGGTGCTATCCTTACCCTAACTGAGAGACAGAGAGCCTGAGGCCTGAGGATATTTGGGATACTATCTTGATCTTTCAGAATTTAGAAACAACACTGGACGTATAGGGACCATTTCAAAATATCTTTAAAATATACAGTTTATCCAGGCTTAGTGGTGCATATCTAATTTCACCATTTAGGAGGCAGATGCAGTAGATCTGTGAGTTCAAGGTCATCCTGGTCTTCATAGCAAGTTCCAGGCCAGTCAGATGTACATAGTAAGACCTTGTCTCAAAACAAAGCGAAAATACACAAAGGCACATGGTAATTTCCTTACCCACAAGTAGTTTTCAAGAAAACACAAAAGTTGATGATACAATGATCAGAAGGCTTTTGCAGGCTCCATGGGGAATACAGAGACCACAGAGCCCCAAGTTATGATAGGGCCTGTTTCTCGCTTGTTACATTTGTCCTTGCTCTGTTTTCTCTGTGATAGTTAAGACTGAAGATTCAAAAGGTCAGCCAGGAGGAGGTGGTGCACACCTTTAATCCCAGTACTTTAGAGGCAGAGGCAGGAGGATCTCTGAGTTCAAGGTCAGCCTGGTCTAGAGTGAGGTGCAGGACAGCTGGGACTACACAAAGAAACCCTGGCTCAAAAAACCCAAAAGAAAATACAGTCAGTACATAACTAGATGTTAAATTAAAAAGTGCCCATCGTTTCTTGTCTTCCTACATTTTGTAGATTTTTTTTCTAGAGTTTCTCCTGATTATCTTGAAGCTTTTCTTCTGAAAACAGCTTTTGGTATCTCAGACACAAAATACACTTTCAACCCAGAGTGCCTGAAGTTAACAGTATCCTACACCTCATAGACCACATACCCAGAAGTCCCCATAACGGGCAGCGTCCTGTTCCTGGCTCATGCTAACTCTTCAAGCTCAAGGTTATAGAATATAGAATAGTCTTACTGAGCACTAGGAAACATGGGCAGCTTCAAGTTCTTGTTTCCAGAAGAACAGTCAGCAGGAAGATTAGTGAAAAAAATTTCCTCTGTTAGTATTTACATAGCACACTCTGCCCAGCTTTTTCTATGGACGTTTAGCATATTAACCAAATCCTCACTACAAATCTGTTTCATCTAGCAGTATTTCGTTTGAAAGATTTAAAAAAGTGAGGGTCAGAGAGGTTAAGTAACTAATCTAACATCACACAGTTAAAAGTGATGAAACTATTATTTCAGCCAAGCAATCTTGTTGCAGCAGCATCTTCAAATCAGGGACTGGGTATTTCCTTCCAGGACATGACTGGCGATGGATAATGCTGGTAGACAAAGTAGGAACAGATGAGCCCAAGCCTGGAGGCCACTCATCAATAGGAAGTAAGTCAGAAGTGCAAGATGAGGACTGTTTGTCTTGTAACTGGAGCCCTCCTGGTTATCTGTAGACAGAGCACATTGGAATGGTGAGCCAAATGGCTCCCATCAGAGCTCATAAACAGCATTTGCAGACCTAGCTGCCGCTCCAGGCAACTCAGCTCAGGCTAACAAAGAGCAGCTAGGAGGGAGTACTGCATGCAATTGGATGGTGTGGAATATAGGGCAGGTTTTCTCAGCTCCACAGAGAGCTGGTGCATTAGCTAGAGTAGCCATGAGTTGTCTGGAGTGGGAGATGGCTGAGCTCCCAAGGGGCCTCGGGTGCTTTACAAGACAGTGCACAGGGCAAGAGCACTCGGGCTTCTCAGAAGCAATACCTGCTGGAGCAAAAATAAATAATAAGTAGAGGGAAAGCAGAAGGGGTGGTGTTGGCCAAAGTCAAAGAAAGTTGCAAAAGGAAGGCCAGCAACGCTAAGAATAGATGTCCTGCAAATATAAAACTTGGCCATATATAACATCCCTGCTCAGCCAAAACATCTGCTTTTTGAAGTGTGCTATGATCCAGTATTTTTTACTCTTTTATTCCTCATAGGTTCCTAAGGTAGGCCACGCTTTGTAAGAAGACATATGTGAGGAAGGCACTATTTGACATCTGTCTGTGAACTACTAAATTCAAGATTTTTTTTAGAACAAATTATAGTTCAAGAAATGAATAGGCGGGCTGGAGAGGTGGCTCAGAGGTTAAGAGCACTGGCTGTTCTTCCCAAGGTCCTGAGTTCAATTCCCAGCAACCACATGGTGGCTCACAGCCATCTACATTGAGATCTGCCCGGGCATATATGTAGAGCAAATACTGTATACATAATAAAAAAAAACGTTTAAAAAAAAAAAAAAGAAATGAATAGGCAGCCATGGGTGATTCAAGCTAAATGCCGGCTAGTATTTTTATAATATGTTTAAGAAATTCAAACTGACTGAAAGGTAGGAAAATTGTGCTTTTCCTAGTTTTTATTAAAGAGTAGGGATTTTGGAGGGGGGCTTTTTGCTTTGTTTTTCTAATCCAGCAAAACGTATGTGATCTGTTCCTCAGTTTCCCTAACTATATACAATGCTAACACCCAACCTCTTCCTGCCCCCAAGGATGGGCGTTGGGCATAATCAGTTGGGTTTCCAGTGGCGATGATGGATTTGCTCTAATCCTCCCTCGCCCTTCCCCCCATTTCTGCGCATGATAAATGGACACCATTACAAGATGGCGGCTGAGGTGAGACAGCAGCCTAGGGAGCTCACCCCCACAAGGGAATCAAATGTTGGACTTTGGCCTCTTTTGAGTGATGCTTTAACCTGCTGAACCAATCAGCCACAGAAAAATAAGGACGCCTGTCACTGCCAAATTGGAGTGCTCTGAGAATATATTAACCAAAAATGGGGGTGGGAGTGATGATCTTTGAGTAAACAGAAAAGCAGCTATTCAAATACCAACTAATGTAAGTCAGAAGCAGAGGCAGTGCAATAAAAGTTGATTCTCCCCATCAACAACCGGCTGGAGACCACATGTGCCTACAAAATGAGCTTCATAGCATTGTGCTGATTTTAGAAACATCAATACTAAAACAGCAGTAACAAAAAGTGATCATCCCCTTAGTTTAAGCTCTGCTTGGATATGCATTTATCCAGCCAAGCAATATTTGAGCAAACTCCTCTCTTCTATTTCCCCAAGTTCAAGTAGATATCTCTGAGCACAACACAAGCTTTACAAAGGAGCCTAGCTGTTAAGTGTGCAATAATCGCTCATTTCCTGGCCATTAATCCAGACATCATGCAATCACTCAAAGGCTTCCATTTTCCTTTGCTATTTCGGGGACTGCTGTCCTATTGTCATCCCTGCCTCAGACCCCTGACTTAGTCATCTTTTAATTAGAGGCAGCAAGAATGATAGGCAGAGTCGGCCTGCTGACGGTAATCCATCACATGGCTTGCTCTGCTCCTTGGCCTCTTAGATGACTGTTTACAAACAGGACAGCTTGGGGACTGAGGAGCTGTTTAAGGAAACAGGAGAACAAATGGTGACCATTTGTAAGCTACCTCTGTGAGGTTATACACTCTGGTGGAAAGCTAGCACTAGTTAGGTTAAGTATGCAAAGACATTTTACCCATGATGATTTTTCTGGAAGACGTTTTATCTGAGCTCTGCCTCAAACAAGAGGAACCCTAGTTGAAAAGTTGCCTGAGGTATTAACAAGCATGGAAATAACTTGTGAGTTGATACGACTGTGATCTGCTTTTTAACTCAACCCCTTCTATGCTGTTCAACAGCAGTAGTCCCACTTTTGTGATTTTCACAAAAAGTGAAAATCAACTCAAAGCTGGTAAGTTCACTGTTGTTGTAGAAAGTACACAGGCTGGTACATGTGCCAATTGCTAGGGTTGCAGAAGTATAGCCTCTGTGCATAACTGAAGAAGGGCTTGAATTGGAGGCAGTGGCCCTGGTGAAAATCTAAGAACAGTTAGGTGTACAGAAGATATGGAGTTAGCTGACGTAGACCCCACTGGGCTCCTCCACTTAGCAGCTATGTGACCATGGCAGTTTGCTTAAATCAGTTGCTTCTTGGTTTTATTAATACCTTCATATGTTTCTCTCCAGTTCTCCCCAGTCCTTTTCAATGAAGTGAAAAGAATATTTTGCATACTTGTTTCTTAAAATTATCAGAAGCATTTTCCACAGCAATACAGACATCCTCTCTGTATTCACATGTTCCACAATAAAAATACTCAGAAAAAAATTAATCAGCACAGACCTTTTTTTGTTAATACTGTTAACAATACAGCGTAACAATGATTTATAGCAGACACACATTATATTATAAGTAATCTAAACGTGATTTAGCATCTACAGGAGAATGTGTGCAGGTTATGGGCAAATACTGCACCATTTTATACAAGGAATTTAAGCTTAAGTGATTCTGGTGTCTGTGAGAGGTACTGGAGCCAACATCTAGGGCATCCCAATGTATGACTGTATTAATTTTATAAGTGAGTAGGTATAAAATATATAGCTATATTGGGGCTGGAGAGGTGACTCAGTAATTAGGCGCACTTACTGCTTTTTCAAAGGACATGAGTTTGATTCCCAGCACCCACATGGTGACTCACAATTATCTGTAACTCCAGTTTCAGGTAATCTGACACCTTCTTCTAGCCTCTGCAGGCACCAGGCACCAGACATACATGCAGACAAAATATCCTACACATAAAAAAAAATGTATAGATACAGTAACTTATCATGCAACACCATATTGTTGAACACCTTGCTTCCAATTTCTGCTATAGTTAGGAAGAGCATTAGCCTATCATCTCAAAGGTTGTAATAGTACTAGATTGAAATATTTCATGGAAGATTTTTACATCTCAATGGTGAAATTGCCTAAAATGCAGTAGTTTAGGAAGTAAACTTTAAAAAATCTTCCATGTTCATCCTTTTTTGATAATAATGTAGTCTTTAAGATGCTATGGGGAATAGATTGAATCCAATATCAATTGATCTCGAAGCCTGTTCCCAGATACTGGTCTACATGCTCACAATGTGGCAGTGAACAAGATGGACATTGAAAAAACAGAGCATGTTGGAAGTGACTGCCGTTTTAGACAATCTCGAAGGCAGTGAGAGAGCTGCGGAAGGCCCTGGCAGGACTGGGGTACTGGTGGCTAATGGAGTAGTCAAGAAATAAGTCTGAGGAGATGAGAAGTGAGAAGAGAGAGAAGAAAAGATGTAGGAAGAGGATGAGGTTGAGGAAAGATGGCACACAAGGTTTATCTGGCTAAATCCAAGTAGGTAAAGGGAAAATGGTTAGGAGAGGCCATTCAGAGAAGTATCTGTGGCTAGTGCACTAGAGGCTAATGGGTCTTTGTAGGGACTTTAGGTTGAGTTGGTAGACATATACTCTTAATAGATGTTTTCATGCAGATTCTTAAAGTATTACTTTTTAAGGTATGGTTTCCAAAATAACATTATTTTTATATCCTTTCCTTCCATTTTAATCGAAAATATATTCCATGTAATCATTCATATCCAAATGGCTACTAGTATATTTTGTTGATCTGTCTCTAAAAGCCCATTGTTTGGTCAAAAAAAAAAAAAAAAGGAATGTTATATTACCTAGGTTTTTTGTTTGTTTTGTTTTGTTTTGTCAACTTGACACAAGTTAGAGTCATCTGGGAAGACAGGACATAAAATGAGGGATTGCCTCCATCAGATTGACCTGTAGGTAAGTCTGTGGGGTGTCTTTTTAAATTAATGATTGATATGGGAGGGCCCAGCCCACTGTGGGTGATGCCATCTCCATCCCCAGGTATCCTGAATTGTGTAAAAAAAACCCAACTGAACAAACCATGAGAGCAAGCCAGTAAACAGTGTTCCTCCATGGTCTGTGTTTTAGTTCCTGCCTCCAGCCTCCTGCTTCAGTTCCTGCCTTGGTTTCCCCTCACAATGGACTGTAAGCTGTAAGATAACATAAATAAATCCTTTCTTTCTCAAGTGGTTTGTGGTCAGTGTTTTACCACAGCAGCAGAAGGCAAGCTAGGACAGACATATAAAAGCTAAAAACAAAATGGAAGTAGAAATCAATATTTATATGGGTAAACAAAATGATTGTCTGGGTTTTCACAGAGATCAGAATCAGGATCCTCTGATGGTTTTTAAGTGAACTGCAAGAGAGCACATAGGAAAAGGTCTCTGATTATGGGTGATGTAAGATATCCAAACTGTAAAGCAAGGACAGGATGGGACAGCAGAAGGATCTCTCAGAGCTGTGCTTTGATTTCTAAGTTGGAAGGTGAGTCTTGGCATTTAGAACCAGTCATGCAAATACTGATGAGGATCCAAGATCCGGGTTTTCATATCTGCCTATGTTCAAGGATATGCTTTGTAAAAACTGCCCCTGTACATTCCTGGAAGCTTAAATGCTGAAGGACACTACAAAATATAATAACAGACATTGCTTCTCTCAATAAATATGCACTGAACACAAGCCAGGTGATGAGTGCTGTGAATGCTGTTGGAAATGCAAAGCTTGTAGCCCAGCAGGATGATATATAAATTAATGGAATTAGTGAATTTTCCTCTAGTTTAACAGCATGGTGCTATATAGAGAAAGGCACCTACCCTTTACTAAAGAGCTTGTGTTGGCTAAAAGAAGTGGAGGGAATGTTCTGGATATGAGTGGACTTAGATTTGGCATCCCAGGAAGAACAATAGGCCTACAGGAACCCATGGGTATGACAAAGTCATTCTGTGTGGTCAGAATGTAGGTACAGAGAGGTGGCACCTGGAAGTAGGAGGGAGAGGTTAAGACCTCTTATCTTAGTTACTTCACTGTTGCTATCATAAAATTATAGAGGAAGCATTTATTTGGGACTTACAGTCCCAGAGGGATAGGAGTCCATGACCATCATGGCAGGGAGCATGACAGCAGGCAGCCAACATGGCTGGATCAGTTCAGATCCCCAGACAGGAAGCAGAGAGAGCACTGGGAATAGCCTGAACTTTTGCAGCCTTAAGTCCCCTCTCCCACCCCCTGACTCACCTCCTCCAACAGGATCACACTTCCTAATCTTCCACAAACGGCCACCCAAGTATTCAAATGGCTGAGACTGTTAGGAGACATTTCATTTGAACCACCATACCTCTCCTGGGCACAATAGTGTGGCTGTGTTTGGAAAATGGCTTGCAACTGTGGTCCACATTGAATGTTTGTGTGTGTCAGAAGCTTAGATAAAAGGCAACTAAAATACACTCATGAGTGAAATGGTTTTCAAGAAAGAAAAACAAACAAAAAGATTTGGATCATCAGCTCCTAATAATGGTGAAAAGAGAAAATGTACCAATATCTATGACATTTAGATAAGAAATAGATCCAGAAATATGATGTGTTTCTTCAGCAAATCCTAGGGACTGAATACTAGGTGGTACCAGGCTAACCAGGCCATTTTAGACATTAATCCCATCAAAACTACATGTTTTCTAACCTTGGCAATCAGAGGATTCCTTGTCATGTTTACTGTGGAGTTTGAATGAGAATGGTTCCCATAGGCTCATGTAGTTGAATATTTCCTCCCCAGTTAGAGAAACTGTTTGGAAAGGATTAAATGGTGTGGCCTTGTGAGAGAAGGTGTATCACTTGCGGTGGGCTTTGAGGTTTCAAAAACCCACAGCAGGCCCAGTCTCTTTCTCTCTCTGCCTGGAACTTTCAGATTGGATATGTGTAGGGAGTTAGATTAAATAAATTAGATTTAGAAAATATATAGGGGTTTCTGATACAGTCTCCTAATTCGGGGCATGAAGATCAACTTGGCTGTGAGCAATTAGCTTATCAGCTTGCGGAAAAACAAGGATGAAGTCAGGTGAAAACAGGAAACAAACAGGAGACTTAATGGACTGAAAAACAAGGTTGAAGTCAGGAAAACAGGAAAGACTTAATGGACTGAAAAAACAAGGTTGAAGTCAGGAAAACAGGAAAGACTTAATGGACTGAAAAAACAAGGTTGAAGTCAGGAAAACAGGAAAGACTTAATGGACTTAAGAAACAAAGCATTTGGCCTGACATTGTTTTCAGCTGCTAAGTGGGAGGAGCCCAAATTAAGCTGAAACAGAGTTCCTCCTATTTAAGGACAGTGCATGGAGCCCCATCAAAGAGGCCCCTGATGCTAGAGAGCTCCAACAGTCCTGCTGAAAAAAGTGCTGGCCATCATTTGATGGCCAGATCTCCTTGAGGTAGAAAGAAGCTGGTGAGCAAAGAAAGCCTGAGCAAAACACCAAAAGGCCAAGGACTAAACCCTGTGGCTCAGCTTTTGCCTAGAGGGGTTTGATCTGTCCCAACAGTGGCCTAAAGGAAACTGTGGCTGGCTTTAAGGACTGAGGCAGAGCAGCAGAGTTGCTAATGCGAAGGGGCTGAGGTCTCCCAGAGTGAAGAAAGCCTCAAGCCTATTTAAGGTAAGACTGTGATTGCCAACTTACCCTGACGAACCTGCGTCTGAGATATTCCAGAAAAAGGACTGCTAAGTGCGTTAAGGGTCTACCACAGATACTGTGTTCCTAACGACTGAGGACCTGCCCCAGAGACTGAATCCTTCTAAAAGGTTAGATAGGTGTAATAGTTATCAATAGGTTTAGTAGATAGGTTAAAGGGATTATAGGAATTTATAGGGTTAATAGTTAAGAAATTGTTGGTATTGGTTATAAGTGAATATTGTTAGTAAATAAACACTTAGAAATAATTAAAAAGTTCGTGAACAGATATGAACTCTCAGCTACTCCTCTAGCACCTGCCCTACCTGCCCTCCTGCCTTCACACTCCCCGTCATGATGGTCATGGACTCATCCTCTGAAACTATAGGCAAGCCCCCAATTAAATGCTTTCTTTTATAAGTTGCCTTGGTAAAGATGTCTCCTCACAGCAGCAGAACAGAGACTAAAACATTTATTAAAAACAACAGTTCCCAGGCCTCATCCTGCTCCACTTCACTCTCCTTCCATCCTCCTCCATCATACTTTCCAAGAGTAAGCTAGGGATCCGTACTTTAAAAAATGTCTTAGATATTTCTTATGCTTCCACACGTGTGTGAAATACTGTTCTAAGAGCATAAGCTGGAAGCTCCTAGGGTTAATGGTATTAATAGCACAGTTGTACTGCTCATCGATCACACTGGCAACATGCCAACTTTAAGTCCCTCTGCAGAGAGTGTAGAGCCCCTTGCCTGGCAGCATCATCAAATCAACAATATGGCCTATCATATAGTGGTTGGACTAGTCCAGACCCTAACACTCTCCCCAGCCTCATTAGGATATGGAAACCAAAAAAGTCCGTTTAATATTCGATAGTGACCAGATCAGCATTAGAAGGAATTGTACAAAACTTCAGACTCCTTCAAAGTCACTCCCTGTTTTTTTCTAGCCCCAGGAACAAGAAATCCATTCAAGATCTCCCTCTTTCTCAAGAACCACCATGGGGAGTTGGCATGATTCAAAAATCATTTGGCAATCCATGAACAATCAAGGGAGGTACCACACAGTAACTCCAGCCCTTACTGTCCACTGCCCTCCTTCCCCTCTCCAGGTATCCTATAAACCTCCCTAGGCTCTCTCCATCATAAATGACCAGAGGAAAGGCATGTTCCCATTCTATCTTTAACTTATCCAGGACTTTGCTCCCATGAGACCAACTCCCTTACTAGAGATGGTTACTACTTACTTGTCAAATAGTAGATTTCCCCATTCACGGCAACCATTTTAGATACCATCTTCCAAGAACATCAGAGAACTTTCAAAAACCTGTCTAGAGAGTAGAAATTGTCTTACTAAATTTCAGTGTGGTGGCATTTGAAATACTTAAAGTCAGAATCAATAAAATTATGGGATTTCAGCATCCCAGGGACCATTATAAGTTCCAAAGAAGGAAAATGCTTTTCCTGGGATTTGCATAAGTTAGCCAACATCTGGAAAACATATGCAGCCTAATGACTATGGTGTGTAGACACTTCAAAAATGCACTTGCGTTTCAATAGTTTATAATTAGTGGATGTGGGCCAAGTAAGAGCTCAGTTAACTGTCTTAGAAGCACAACTGTCTCTTGAGCCCATGAAAAGCTCCTAAGATTAAAAGACAAGGATATGATTTGTATTAGTCTGAATAAAATTACATATCTTGCTTGTTGGTCACTGTGCCACTGTGAAAACAAAAGAGAAAAAGATCACAAATCACCCAATGACAAATGGTGACTCATATGCTAAACACAAGAGTGTCAGCTGTGGGTATCATGTTTACAGCTTAATACAAGTTATCAGTGACCTGGCCAGACCAGAATCAACTTCTTATGGACAAATGACTTCTTTGAATTTTGCAATCATGTGAGGGAAGAAGTCACCCCTAAATAGAGATACTCCTGAGCAAACACATATTGCCCTCACTCGATGATAAGTGTTTAAACCTTCAATAATAGAATTCTCTATCCCGATGCTTGCCCAGGATTAGAATGTGCTCATTCCAACACTTCTAGTTCTCACATCATCAAGGACTGGCCTCTTGGAGATACAGACCCTTATTTAGAAAAGAGGATAGCTCTCCAGAGAAAGTGTCCGCTGATGCATAGATGCAACCTCTTTTCATTATTTAACATTTTGTATTATAAGACCTTTTTTGAAACAAATTCTGACCCAACATACTTGTTCATCTGGCATGTTTGTGGACCCTAGACACACATCAAATGTTAATTGCCTATTTTCTTTTCAATCCACTGAATAATAGAGCTGAAATGCTTCTTTCAATTAGACTTGCGCTAGATCTAAAGATCTGGCTTGTATGCTCATTACAATGGGAGCAACACAGAAGAACAATACCGTTGCTGGTGGGCCTGGTTACCCAGACATAAGGGGGAGCATTCTTTGTAACAAGTTTCAAATTGAATCTTTGTATGAGTGGATTCAATTCCTTTGAAACAGACAGAATCCGGCATCAAAATTCAATAGAAGGAAACTCTGAACATTAAAAACTCAGTAGTTGTGAAATATTTAACAAAAGCCAAGTACTGAATTTGGCCTTGGAATTCTGCTGCAATTGTGACCTGTTGTAGGTGAGGTGGAATGCCAGGTCTTTAGCTGAGCCAGAACACAGAAAGTGGAGGTGAACTGTGAGTGAGACAAAGGCAAAAAGCCCAGGGCGATCTCAGTCTCAGAACAATTCATCTTATGTAATTGTCCTAAGGATCCTAAAGCTGCACAGGTAAGCTCCACCAAAGCTCCTAATCTACAGACTAGTGTGTACAAAGACAAAGTGAACGTTCATGTTTGGACTTACCTTAGACACACCTTCCTGCCGAACTTCATAGATAATTAAATATGAGCCATGTTAAAAAGTTATCCTTCAAAGACCCCAACTGGGAATACCAGATTTAGCAAATAACACAAGAACATCTTCAGACTGACAGATGTGATGTTTTTAGAGATCTGTTTTACAACAATGGACTGTTCTAGTTTTTAATAATGTGTAGCTCAAATTTTTAAAAGCTTAGTTTTCTTATAAATGTTGAGATTAGGGGATATGTTAATTAGCTTGATTTAATAATTCCACCTTATATAACATTTTACTCCATATATACACAATTTGTCAATTTATAACAAAATTTCTATTTTGCTCTGGAAGCTAGGAGAAATTGAGATGAATACAATCAAAATACATTGTATGCAATTCTCAAAGTCTTAATTTTCAAAACAGAATTTTTTTTCAATAAGAAAGCAATTATAGGCTGGGCGTGGTGGCACACACCTTTGATCCCAGCACTCAGGAGGCAGAGGTAGGTGGATCTCTGTGAGTTCAAGGCCAACAGGGTCTACAAATTGAGTCCAGGACAGCTAAGGATACACAGAGAAACCCTGTCTTGAAAAACCAAAAAAAAAAAAAAAAAAAAGAGAGAGAAAACAATTATAAAAGAGAAATACACAGCATATCAGTTAATTTTAATTTTGTGTGAATGGTTATGCAATTTTGAGTTAGTATATTCTGTGTAATACCTGAGCCAGGGAAATTCAGAATGTACTGGGCATCTTGTAATCTAGCAAAGCTATCAGCTGTCCTCTGCTGTCTATGCCTCAGTTCATAGATAAGAAACTGAATTTGAGCTAATTATCTGCTTGCTGTCACCTGGAAACAGTCAACGCTTAAGTCAGCAGTAGGTCCCACCCAGAGGGGAAGCTTCAGTAGCTCTGCTGTAGTGGCCCTACATGTGTGGTTATGCATTTGCCTTTGTTAAAATGCTTTGAGTTAATGGAAACCAAAACCATTGCATTTTGGAGTAGCCTGTGCAAAACATGGAGTCACTTCTGTGGGATTTGTATGTACATTAATAATGGGACTGTACTGATGGGAATTAAACCTACACATCTGTTTGTCTAACAAAGGGGAAAAAGAAGTTGCTGACAAGGCCCTTAGAGTGCAAATTGACAGATTTGGGGTGGTCTCATTTGTTGTGTAGGGTTTGATATGTCGGCATAAATGTGTTTCAGGGGTTCACTCCTCACAAAAGGGTACATCTCAGAAAGACACTGAATCCCGCACTGATTGGAACTCATTTTACTGTTTTGAAGGGTAACAATAAAACTATCGATATTTTGGCCTAGTGCAGAATATGTATGTTTGCATAGATAGGTACATGCTAAGGTCATGGAACACCTCTGACTAAGCAGTTATTTAAATTACAAAGTTAGTTTGTAGTGAAAGTTCCACGTAACTCAAGATCACATTCGCATAGTTTATTTCCAAAAGTGTGGGATATGTTTGAGGAAACTATCTCCTTATAGCTATTACATCTCAGAAAACTGAGACTTGCCTCTGACACCCCTTGAGACTCCAGCTCTAAGGTCTCCACCTGGCCTACGTTATCTTTGCACCCGGGAAGGAACTCATAGCATTGACAGGAAGCCACGGACATTTCAGGATAGATTCAGCTTTTCCAGCATACTCTCCCACAAAAGAAGTAAGGGTCCCAGCTGCTCTCTTCCCCAGCTTTGTTTCTAATACCATTCTTTCAAAGAAATAAACACATTCCTTTCTCTGTAACATTCTAACTCTAAGTAGAATGACATACATTAAGTGTAATACCGTGATGAGAAAGGCAAGGTCACAGTTGCCATTCCTGGATGTATTGTTGGTATTCTACTGACAAGGATAATATTAATGCCTTAACAAGAGACAAAGTAAATAAGGAGACACTAGTACACAATAGTTAAACAGTTCATCATCTATGAGGTAAGCAATAGGGTGCTCACTGCAAATGAGGAAACTGACTTCCCGGAGGTGACAGAACTAGATTTGAACCCAAATCTGATTAATTCCAAAGGCTCAGCGTTTGCTAAGGCCCAGTGATTCTCCCAACTATTCCAAGAGCAGATGGCTTACTGCAGGCCATCACTGTCAGTGGCTAGCTGTTAACAGCCTAAGACCAGACAAGATGAGCCTTGTATTTGAAGGACAGCAGATGATCCTGTCCTTTTATGTGATGGGAAATGCTGAATCAGGACAGCTCAACTTCTTTAGAAACTTCATGGGGACACACAGAGTTAGGCTAGCATAGCAGCAATAAGATTGGCCATTTCTTCTGTTGTTTTGTTCCAATTTCTGTTCTGTTCTCCAGGTTTTTCTCAATTGCTAGGTGACGCACCAAGGCTGATGTCTCAGTCAGGTTCTGGCTTCCCAAGTGACCTTTATCCCAGTTACCCCTCCATGCAACGCCTGCTTCAGAAAAATTAACCTTCAAAATGGACCTCAGATGGGAGTTTTCTCTATGGATCTCTATCTGCCAAATAGCAAGTGCCTTCCACTCACTCTCCACCCTTGTCTACAGTTAAACAAGTGGGTTAATTTGAAAACAATTTGAGACAACAAACAAACCAATAATAACCAGGAAAACAGAATTAACTAACAAAGTCTCGAATATCAAACAGCAAGCATAGTTTTGGTACACTAGTGATAAAAACAATAAAACTATTAAGGAAGCCTGAATTAGACTCAATTGTATGGAAGAAATTTTGTATTTAATAAATATTTCAATTGTAGGATTTAATAGATATTTAAATCAGTGAGGGAAAAGTGACTTTTTAATAAGAAGCATCAGGTTACCAGGAGAGTTATATGTCAGAAAGATAAAACTAGATGCATTTGTCATATCCCATACCAGAATGTGTGGCAAGTAAAAGATTTTTTTTTTAAATGAAACTACACAAGAGCTAGGTGAAAACAGATAGCTTCCGCCACACTTTGGGTGGTTTTAATTAGTAAATTTTTATATTACATATACACATATGTGAACTAGCTTCTCCACAGCAAACACTGTTATCTTAAAATAAAGACACAGATGCAATGGGAAATTAGCTACTTATTTCATAGAGCTAATATCTTTATTTTTATGCACCAATATGTATGCATTTATAAATTATATGTATACGTAGTATGTGTCTACACATGCACATATAGAGAGAGACAGGAAAAGGAAGAGAGACTATATCCAATAAGATCACAGAAAAACAGCCTAATAAACGAAAGACAAGTTGTCCTTAACCCTCTGGAAAAATATCCAAACTCATAGTAAAGGAAGTGAAAATTGCAAGTACAGGGAGAACAGGGTTTCTTCATTCTGACAATGAGACTTGTCTCCTCACTTTAAACCACTTAGAAAATGGAACAAAAACAGAAAACAATTTTTTTTCAGTTAGACAACACAGAGACACCCCCTACCCTACCCCCCAAGGATCTATGAGCTCCAAGTCACCCACACCAACACATGTGGCATTCCCATCATCCACGTGTGAGTATTGGTGTTTCATTGTGGCTGTCCTTTACGTTTTCACACTGCCAGCAACACTGGGCGTCTTTCACAGGCTTATTCACTAATCGTGTGTCTTTTGTAAAGACACAACGGGATGATGGAAACACTGTATGTGTTGATTTGGGTGACAGTCACACAGGTGTATATATTTTCATAAACCCCAAATATTGTATATTTAAAATTTACATTTTTAAACGTAAATTGCAAGACAACAAAATTTACTTCTAAAATTAAACTGAGGTACTATTTCTTATCTATGAGATAAATAAAGATCAAATTATTAGAACTAAGCTTTTAAAACCCCCACATAGGCCACATAACTGAATGTGAGAATCACAAAAATTGTGGGAACAGTAAAGGGTTTCTGAAGGTGCAAAAACAAACTCCAAAGCACAAGGAAGCCAAGATGTTCAGGCAGTGCTGGACTCCAGCATGAGACTTCACTGCAGACTTTGTGAACACGCAGATGAGCACTCTGTACTGCCGATGACACCAAACCACAGCACACACACTCACAGACACCACCTGAAACACAAATGCTCAGCTTCGAGGCCACGGTGCATTATGAATCAGAGTGTTTTGAGTGCAGATAAAGTGCTCTGCTCTTATAAAATCATCAGGCTTAACTATGGAAAGGTCTTTTAATATCTTCCTCCTGTGATTCCTCAATGTGTACCAAGCCAATCTATTTTAGAACTGTATTGTGTTAGAAAGCTTTTAAAATGTTGTCTGAGTTGCAGATGAGTCTCATTTAAAATAAAGACTTAAGTTTGGCTTGGGATCAGGACAGAATTTCCAACAGTTTCTAAAACCAAGACTTTGTCAACAAATATATTTACTAATAAGTATGAACTGTTATATTAGGCTGGCTGAGTGGCCTGAGGGGCCTGGCAGGAGGCCTGGCTTGACTTAGCTGGAGACCTGACAAATCCTGGTGATAAGGCTCAAGACCAAGGGCGGACTTTGTCCCAATAATTAAGTACACCAAGAACTTTTAATATTTCAATGCTTAGGCCTTAGCTGACTCTCAACTAGCTCATATAAGTTAACCTGATGAACTATTCTCAACCTGCCATGTGGCTTGCTGTAGCTTCAGAGCTCACACTGAGTCTGAGCCTGCTTCTGAGTCTCCTGGCAGAAAGAGAGCTTGCTCTGTGTTTTCCCAGAATTCCTTAGTTCCTCCCAGGAAGTTCCACCTTCCTATACTCTTTCTGCCCAGTAAATTAGCCACCAACAACTTTTATTATCCAGTCAGAGAATGCCTCAGATAGGGCATTAATCAGATCTCCAAACATTGAAATCAGCTTTTGAAAATCATCCATAAGACCTTTCTCCAATAGTTTCTGAAATGGTCCTAAACATACTTCTGCCATATTTTACTACATATTTATGGAAAAGTGGAGTTCTTGACATTGATTATAAAATCAAATTAGCACTGAACTCTAAAAAATATCGAAGATGCTCTATATCATTGGTACCAAATATTCAGACAAGATTTCAAGAGAAATAAACAAGCAGATAATCTCATTAGTGTGTAAGTTTACCTTCATCTTTAATAAATCATGAAGTTAGATGTACATTACCACATTGTTTAAAACTGATTTTCTTTATGATTTATTATGAGTAAATGTTTGATGTGCTTGCTATACCTACCTAATATGCCTGTATACCTGGGTGAATATAAAAGTTTCTTGAGTAAAAGGAATTTTGAGTGGAAAAAGTTTAAGAAGCCCGATTTAGGAAATATTTTGTTATTGAGGCTGTGGGGAAGAGGGACACTGCTAATATCCACACAAAATTAGACTATTTACAGTGAATTTGCCAGAAAAGTGACACATATCATTTACCTCATATTTCTCTCATCTAGGTATCTATTCCATGAGTATATTAGCAAAAATTGCATGCAAGGGTAGGGTCATGGATGTGGGTCAGTGCTAGAGCCCTACCTAATATGGATAAGGCCCTCAGTTCAATCCTCACAAAAAAAGAAAAAGAAACTCAGAAACAAACACACACACACACACACACACACACACACACACACACAAGTGGGCACAGCAGCACACAGAATGGCAGCTCCAGTCACTCAGGCTGACGCAGGAGAATGAACTGAACCCAAAGTTCAAGACAGCCTGCACAATATAAGAAAACCTTGTCTGGAAAACATAGAAAGATAAATCTGTAGAAACAAATACAATGTTTTACAGAAGAACTAGTTTTACTGTGGTCAAACGCAGAGAGGGAGGGAAACAGATGCTGAGGACATGGACACAAGCTACACTTCTCTGCATATATTTGTGTTTTGTTTGTCTGTGTAAGCATGGTTATGTACTGAGAGACAGTAGGAAATCTCAGCAGCAACGAACATCTGAAACCAACTCACTAATTGGAAATTATATATTGAGTAAATGAGAAGAGACACCATCATCAAAATCAAACTGCAGAAAAGACTACAGGACACATTACCTACCACCCCCACAATTAAATTCAATTTTATAAATGTTCTCAAACTTAAGACAAACCAACCCAATAGAAAAGTATGGTCCTTATTTGGGTTTTATTTGAACAAACACAATTTCTTTTTTGTTGTTTTGTTTTTGATATAGAGTCTATATAATCCTGGCTATCCTGGAACTCGATATGTAGATCAAACTGGCCTTGAACTCACAGAGATCTGCCTCCTCTGTCTACACAGAGTTGGGATTAAAAGCATGCGCCACCATGCCCAGCCAGAACAAATACAATTTCAAAACTACATTTATGATACAACCAAGAAACCTGAACCTTGATTGTATATGAAAAGAGAGTACAGAAATTTTGCCATCACGATATTTCTTAAGGCTTCAAAAGATTTCTTATTAAATAAATACTTTATATGAATATGATGTTTATTATCTCATGTCTTTCTCAAAACAAAGCATCATAGGGAAATAGTTCTCTTGAGGCAATAAGGTTGTCCTTGGAGCCATTGTTACTGAAGCCAGATGATGAGGATGAGAACTCGTTATACTATCCTCTGTATGTTTGGGTGTATTTAATTTTTTTCATAATGACTTTTTTAAGTACTTACTATATGAAACAGTTGACAGAAAAAGAGAACTCTAGACCTGGACATAGGAGAGATAGATACAAGTAGATGTTAAGACATCAGAGTTTGTGAAAGCTACAACTTTAAGAATTACAACTAATGGGCTGGAGAGGGGCTCAGCGGTTAAAAGCCCTGGCTGCTCTTTCAGAGAACCCGGGTTCAATTCCCAGGATCCACATGGCTGCTCACAACTGTCTGTGCCTCCAGTCCCAAGGACTCGGACACCTTCACACAGACATACATGCAGACAAAATGCCAATGCACATAAAAATAAATCATTAAAAAATAAGAGCCAGAAGCCGGGTGGTGGTGGTGCACGCCTTTAATCCCAGCACTTGGGAGGCAGAGGCAGGCGGATCTTTGTGAGTTCGAGGCCAGCCTGGTCTACAAAGTGAGTCCAGGACAGCCAAGGATACACAGAGAAACCCTGTCTCGAAAAACCAAAAAAAAAAAAAAAAAATAAGAGCCAGGTGTAATGGCGCACCCCTTTAATCCCAGCACTTGGAAGCCAGAGGCAGGCAGATCTCTGTGAGTTCAAGGCCAATCTGGTCTACAAAGCGAGTTCCAGGACAGCCAGAGCACAGAGAAACCCTGTCTCGGGGAAAAACAAACAAACAAAACAAAAAACCCAATAGATAAATTAATTAATTAAAAAATTAACAGTAGAGCATAGTGGTATACGTCTTTAATCCCAACACTTAGGAGGAAAAGCAAATAAATCTCTGTGAATTTGAAGTTAGCCTGGTCTACATATAAAGTCCAGGACAACCAGGGCTACATAAAGAGACTACAAAAAAGAATCTTATGCCTAAAATAAAAAAGAAACCTACAAATGTTAGTATGCAGATAACTTTTGGAAAGTCTTGCCGGTGAGAAAGAAAAAAGAACATTTGAGAGGACCAGGAGTCCCCTGGGGCAGACAGAAGAAAGCAGTACATGGACTTGAGGAAGCGCACTCTCAGCTACAGCAGGGGCAGAGTGGGAACCTCCTGTGGAAAGGACTAGTTAGTTAGTGAGCACTAGCTCAAGGTGGCGTGGATCTGAAGCAGGGGAAGACAGTGTCATGAAGACAGTGGTGAGTTCATGGCAACATGACCGTACGTGACAACACCGAGATGAAGAGCAAGCAGCTAACAATTATTCAGTTCAACCAATATTGACTGAGCATCTTGCACCCAACATGGCCTCCAAGACACGCCAGACTAACGAAATTGAAAGAATTGACTACCGTGTAGGCATGTTTCATAACAGAAATTAGAATAAAGGCTCCAGGACAGAAAGGAAAACTGGAGTAGGGGGTAAGATCATTGAGTTAGGGAAACTAAGGTAAGAACATGTTCATAAAGAGGTTACGGAGTTGGAGGCATGTACCAGGCGGGCATCGGCTGAAAAGGCTCAAGAGAAGGATAAACTCGGAAGTGCAGCGTTCCAATCAGCAAACTGGCAGCAACTCACAAAATAATGGATTAGTTAAGCTTGTTGGAAGACAATAAAAACAATTCTACTTTCTCATTTAATCCTTTAAATATAATGTTTGATTGTATTGGCATCTTCATCAAGCTTAAAAATATTTTTTGTTTAAATTTTTCCTGGGTGCCAAGAATACTCCAATTTAATGCTACCATAAAGACTTTCTGAAATCATCTAAACTTAATGTCAAATCCCTTGATGTGTCGTGTAAGTGCACCATTTAAGACAGGTTGAAACAATTTGTCTGTAAATCCATGTCTCAGTGCACTCACTTATCAGTATAGCAATAATTATGATAGCATACTGATCGTGGCTACCTGCCATATGAATAAATATTATTTCAAAGATGGAAATGCAATAAATCTTTTTTAAGGGCCACGTAATGAGAGGCAGCAGATGCAGCTTTGTTAATATAAAAGAAAGGAAGAAACTTTGCCAAATAAAACAAATCATATTTCTCTTGAAAATTTTGTACTCGAATTACAAGTGCCATGTTTCAGAATTTATAGTTTTCTTATAAACTCTGGGAAATTGAGAAACTCTCTCTAAAGGTCATTTATCAATTGGTCCAAATGTGTGCAATACAGCAATGTCTCAGATACATTTCAAACATTCGCTCCGTATGGTTACACTGTAAAATGCAGTTCTCAACGCCATTTGGTATCAACTGTACAGTAAGTCACACATGACATACAGCATTAAGTTCAAACAATAGAAACAAGGACAACACAGCCTGATAGTTAATCACCATTTGCAGTTAGGTTCTTGGGCTAAAAATATATGCAATGATGCCACATAGAAAATTAATGAGAGGTTATGACATATTGTTGGACAACTGCATACTAACTTTGTGAATTTATTAGAAAACATAGTTAAGAAATATCATTGTGATGAACCATTTCCAATTCTGTACAGTCTGGATAGTTAGAAAGCTAACATTCCCATAAATAACCTCGCTAACTTGATAAATGAACTGAAGTTGAGCAATGGTATTGATAGGGAATTTTATTTGGGCATCGCCTTAGAAAGATAGAAAATAGAAGAGACTGACTCAAGACACCCCCCACCATCCTATGGAATGTGCACTTTTGTTTTTATCTAAGCAATGTGCATGATACAGTACATGACTAAACACAATCCAATATGATTTGTGTTGCCGTGGATCCCCACAGAACAAATCTGTAAAATTACAGCATGTGAAAGCTTTAACACAGTGATGTAAAATGGCAGTGGCATGGTTCATATCTTAAACTGACAGACTGATGGTGATTATTGCAAGGACAATGCCCTGCATATGTCAAACGATTTGCAAATAATTTATGTCACCTTCCGTTCCATTATTGTTTTTGCAGAGGACATACACTGTGTCACCAATATTAAACTGTCTGCAAAAAGAGCCGAGCTCAGCTTTCTCCTCTCTGAGAACACAGAACCATCTGCACCCAGACGAACATGCATATGGCCATCATTTGTCCAACACCTTACACAGTGTGAAGGTTTTTTACTTGAAATGCCAACCTGTGCCGCAGATGATGTATGTGTTTCCTCAGTGCTGTGATTACCAGGCCCACGCCGCTGCGCAGCGCTCTCACCTCATCAGTTCCACAGGCCGCACTCCTAGGTGTGTGAGGCATTTGCAGCAATATGGCTTCTGACACACAGGGAGGTGGAAGCGCTCCACTGTGAATATCCGACTCCAGATTTCGTTCCAATCAGGGTCAAAGCCTGACCCACAGAAATTTGTGTGGGTAGAGATTTAGGATTCAAAAACAGCAATCTGAAAACTGGAATGAATATATTTTGATAGAGGGGAAAGCTTTGTTGGCCCTGCTTGACTGCTGTGCCAAATACCTTAGAAATGACCTGCATTTTGTTCTCCTGGAAGACAATGTTCAGGGCATATTTGTTATCGCCAGTTATAAGCAGAGCAAGTTACTGCTGCAACTAGCAGATGCAATTCATTTTAAGGATTTGCTATGACTATAGACCCGGGCTCCTTCCTACAAAGTGCCACCACAGCACCTCTGCAGATCACTGTCATTCTAGGAATACATCAATAGAATTTTCTTATGTACATGTGTCAAATATGTTCATGATAATGCACACACCACACATCACACAAACACACAATATTTTTAAATTTTAAACACATTCAAGCTTTTTGCAAGTTTTTTTTTCCTTTTAAGGAACATCTTATTTTCCTTTTAAATCCAGACATTGAATTAAAATAGAGCACAGCATTTTTCTCTCACATTATTATTCCCTATCTTTATCAGGGTGGGAGAGGGAATGATAGAGAAGGATAACTAAGAATTCCAAAGGAATCTGTTTGGACAGCAAATAACGTCCACAAAATCATTTTTGTGAGTGGAGTGTAAACTAATCAGAAGCAGATTGGGTGGTTTTACTATAAAATTCACATGGACATAAACTCCCTAGATGAAGAAGATTGGTGGAATTTAATTCTCATCCTCTAACACCTAGCATATTCAGTCTTTAAAAGTTCCCAAATATGGATTTTTAAGATTGGTCCAAGTCTCTAATTTTAACTCAAAAATGCCTTTTAAGCCAAAACTGGCCCCTCCAGCTCTTGATGCAGACAGTGAATGAATGGTGGTAAACAGACGTGCTTTATGGGTGTTCCACATGCTTAGGATATGTGATGCCACAGTGCTCAGCCCTGAACACGACATTCATACCACCCTTGAAAGGGATTGCTCGGGGAATGTTGGGAAAGAGAGTGGGAAGGATGGAAGGGCCAATAGGTAGGGAAAGGAGATTCAAAATGATATCTTCAGAGCATTATATACCATTGCAAATACAATCCCATAGCAGCTTCAGTTGCCTACACTGGGCCTGCACAAGCCCAGGCCTGTCATCAGCCAGTTGTGGATGGGGAGAGGCTCATGGGGCCTCACTCCTTCCTGCTGAACTACTGGCAACTGGTGGATTCTAAGGGAGCGGTAGCCATTACTTTCAGTTGTATGACAGTGAGCCCACCAGACTCCAATGGATGGTTTCAGTCACACAGAGCATTGTGGCTAAAATCAGAGGGTCACGAAACAAAACCAAAAGGCATGAATGAAAAGAAAGGAATCCATAAGGAAGAATCAGAGATAACAGGGATGGGAGAGAGGTAAGAGAAGGTAGGGGATAAGAATAAACAATGCTGGGCTGGAGAGATGGCTCAGCCGTTAAAGGCTAGGCTCACAACCAAAAATATAAGAATAAACAATGCACTATATATGCATGAAATTGTTCCAAATTTTTTAATTAAAAAAAAAAACACTTAAGTATTCTAAAAAGCAAACAGCACACATAAGACCAGGTATGCTTTGGGATCCAGAGCCATCAAAGTTGTCTTGGTGGTGTTTCAACATGATTTTCAGAAATTAAACACTCACAGCGAAAAATAACAGGCAATTATGGGCGGGGCTGTAGCTAGACAATAGACTCTCTGGCACACATGAAGCACTGAGTTCAATTAACAGAACCAAAAAAAAAAAGAGGCAGTTAACAAAATATCCATCAATATTTGCCACTTGTGATTACCTGTTACTCTTTCAATTAATGGCAAAATGGGAGAAACAGAGCATACATATGTTAACAATGAAATTAGAAGGAAAAATGAGCGTGATGGATTTTGTGAAATTACATTTGGGGAGAGTTTGTAAGATGTGCCCAGCAACCCCCTAGCTTATTCGGACAAGT
>CAJQZJ010004748.1:535497-585101 GCA_907164525.1 Lophiomys imhausi | reverse complement strand
GACAAGTTCAATGTACATGTTATAAAATGAGCACTGTCAAGGCTCCCCCCATTTCCGGGCCCATTGTTCTCTTATGGCCTTAAAATACTAAGTACATGCAGAAGATTCCTGGCAGCTTTAGTGGGCTCTGAAACTCTGCTGTTTAAAACTGTCTAGAGCAGGTTTCCTGCTGCATGACCAACTCAACACATCCGAAACCGGTCTCCCAGCTCCTAGCCTCTCAGGAATGCCTTTGCTTTTCTAGCACTGAGGCTCTGGACCCTACTTTTACTTTATCACATCCAATAAGACCAGGTATGTCTTGGGATCCAGAGCCATCAAAGGGGTCTTGATGTTTCAACATGATTTCCTGTTGTCACTGTTAGCCTTTTCTTCCAGACTTTTCTCACAACTGGTCCCTCTGTGTCCTTTTTTCTCTACAATCTTCCTTATTTGAGGTACTTGCTACATAAGCTTAATAAAATGACTTTTTTTTTTTGTCTCTTGGCTACAAGTGACACACTATACACCACTTCCTGATCAAACCTGATCAATAGCCAATCAAATTATCATTCTCTTTTCTCTGGTAAAAATAACACTTCAGTTTCTGGAGTACTTCATCATCCACAACATCCATTTGATCTCTATACCAAAATAGTGAGGTGGACGGAATCAGTCTTAAGATTTCCACTCTGTAAATGAGGAAGCACAGGCTTGGAGAAGGAGCGAGCTATCTGAGACCGCATCTGCGCTGCTTCCAGCCGGGGCCAGGAGTCAGTCTCCAGTCTCTGACTCCAAGTCCGGTGCAATTTCCATGCACAGGTGTGCCTAAAATGAACATGTATTTGCCTAAATGTCTAAATCACTTAAATGCCCTAGAGCCCTTTGTAATCTAGCTCAAACTTATACTTTTAGGTTCATCTTCCATGACCCACCCATTCAAAGAGACTTTGTGTCAACCACACTGGTTTGGCTATCCATGGCATTTGCTGTCACTTTTTGCATTGTGGCTTTCTAGTCTCCATCTTTTGTTATTCAGTTTTCTACATGAGGCTTCCCACAGCTGTTCCATTAAATGTAGCTAATTGTTCAGGAGCACATCTGTTTTCTGACACTATCTGTGGTATATAACTCCTAAACCTGACACTCTCTTTTAATTTTTTAAACATTTTCATCTTTAAAAATATTATTTTCATTCATTCATTCATTCATCATTCATTCATTGGTGTTGGGAAGTAAGCTCAGGATCTTAAGAATGCTTAGAAGTGCTCTACCTCGGAGGTATATCCCTGGACCCATTTTGTCTTATCTACATGAACAGATCGAAATTTCTTGAGGTGTCTGGTTTTGCCTGTCCTTCAAAATTCAACAAATACAATATAAAATTATTCAGTAAATGTTTGTTTGAATTCAGTTCATTTTGGGTGGGGTTCCCCCCCACCTTCTTCCTAATAAATATATTGAGTAAAATAATGGGCACTATTGTGACATTTTAACACTTGCACATACAGTGTTTTGATCGTAATGATTTTTCACTTCTGGCTCCAACCACTCTCCCTGGCTGCCAGCCTCTCCAAAGTCTTCCTTCTACTTTAAGTCTCCCCCAACATTCCACAGGGGAGAGAAAACATGGCATTTGTAATCTGAGTCTCGCTTATTTAGCAGGGCAGCCTCCAGCTCGATTCAGTTTCCCACAAACAGGACTTCTCCTTGTTTACAGCTGAGCAATCCTCCCTGGTATGTACGCACCACACCTTTCTTACCATGTACCCTTGCTGATTCTGTAACTCGCCCTTGTTAAGAGTGCTGAGATGAGCAGTAACTCGGTTACACCCTGACTTTGATTCCTTTAGGAATAATTCCCCACATGGGTATAAATGGCTCATATGGAAGTTCAATTTACAGTTCTTAGAAGCACTAGCTGAGTTTTGTCAGTGGGTGTCTTTCACATTGTGGTTTCTATCCTGACTCTATAATGGGAGACCAAAAACAGATATCCTTGACTACACTACTATTAAAAATGCTTTTGATTTCATATATTTTTAAAAGTTGGTTACTTTGAGTACTATATATAATCCTCTGAATTAATCATTGTCAGGAGAGCTTAAAATAAAGTCATCCTTCTGGACAATTTCAGAAGCAAAGTTCTCATTTGATACATTGTATTCTGATTAGGTGTGCATGGAGAAGTGTTCTTTAACTACTATTAAAGAACACAGGAAGCAGAAATGTGCTATTAATCTACAATGAGATGCACTATAAAGCCTTGACAAAATATTAAAAAAGGAAACATTGTTTTCCCCATATATAAATACACACACACATATATATATATCCACATATAAAAGATATAAAAATCACAAGGTAGCCTTTAATGCAACAATAAAGCTTAGCAATTGAATCTGTTATTCAGGATTCCTTTCTTCTCTTGTTTGAAAATACAATTTTCTTTTAGGACCTTCAATATTTATTGAAATAATTTTCTGAAAAGCAAACTATATAGTCCTGGTTTCTTTATATTCAATCCTTAGTACACTTTCAAAGTCCTGTGTCTATGAGGTGTATCTTAATAGTACTGTTTACCTTCCCAAGCATATGAAATATGATTACTGCACACCCTTGTTTAATTCTTTGCATGTGCCATTTCTAGGCCTACCAACTGATTTTCCTCCTGTTTCTTTGTACACTTTGCTTTTTTTTCCTCATTTGATTGCAAACACTGAATTGCACACTATTGAGTACTAGAGATGTTTGTGTTCCATAACTAATTCAAGAGTTTGTTTTAAATGTTACTTGGAATCCATTCCTTTCTTTCAACTTTTTTCTTTACACTTTGTTTAGTGGGTCTAGACAGTCATTAGTAGAGGTCTAATTTGGCCCTAACTGCCATAAGCTGCACAGCTTAGGAACTGACCTAGAATGCCACTTGCCAGGGAATGAAGAAACAATAGACACATATACAGAAAAGATGAGATCATGTGGGCCATGTTTTCTGATGGAGACACATCAATAGCAACTTGGAAACTCAGAGCCTTAGCTAAACCAGAAACCTAATCTCAGTAGGAGATCTGTAGGGGAACAGTCTCAGGTTGCAGTTGTCTGGGAAGGGGAAGCTGTGGCTGATAGTTTCTGCACACACTGGTTTTTGCTAAGGGTTCATTGTTAGTAACATCTGTACTTGGACCAAAAGGCAGTTTTGCTATTCCTCTTAACCTGAACTTGGAAAGACTTTGCCACCCCCATGGGTCTGAGGCATTGGGGACCTTGACATGTCAGTAGTACACATTAACTCAGGATTTCATCTGCTCTCCACATGGAACACTAAGGTAAGCAATATCCTTCTGAATGGTCTAGACAATGCCATGCATGTCGGTGGCCTTTCTACTCTCACTAGCAGGAACTCAAACCATGTGCAGCGTTCTGTGAGAGCAACATTGCTGGATTTTTTCCCCAACGTTCTTTGCCGGATCTCAGGTGGTTTCTCCATACACGCAGTATAGCCAACACTTGGTAGAAGACTAAAAAAACCTACAGACCTCGAGCTCTCTGTGCAGGAGTCTTCCCTCCAGCACTACTTTATGAATTCTCAACTCAGGGAAACTGTTGGCTTCTACTTGGGTTCTCATCTTCTCTGGGTAGCCTGGAAATGCTCTTTAAGCAGAAACTAGGGCATTAGAGGGCTCACTTTTTCCCTTCAGGCAAAGGTCACTGTTCTGAACCTTGTTCCACATCTAAAACCTTCACTTCATAGATGTCATCTGGTTTCTTTAGTTATTTTTAAGGTGGATAAATCAGGTCCTTGTTAGTCCAATCATGAATGGAAAAGCATTCTTAATGACATAATAAAATGCAAACATTTCTTGAAGAATCAGGGTGAAACCAACTATCCTATTTTGAAATTGTCAAAGAAAAAGACCCACAAATGAAAACTGAACACCCCCCACCCCATTTTAGGTAAGCCCTTCATCAATGGCACTCAGCAGAAATAGTAAACATGTCAGCATTTTCAGATTACATTTTAATTTATCTGGGCTTGGTGGCACGTTTGTAATCCCAGCTATGCAGGTTCTGAGGCAGAAGGATCATAAGTTCAAATTCAACCTGGGCTCCACAGTGAAGTGAGTTCAAAGCCATCCTGCACAACTCACTGAGACCATCTCAAATAAAAATTAAAAACAAAGCTCAAGAAACAGCTGAGTGGCCATAGCAGCTTTATTTGTAATAGCAAGAAACTGGAAACAACCCAGATGTCCCTCAACTGAAAAATGAATAGAGAAAATGTGGTACATTTACACAATGAAATACTACTCAGCTATTAAAAACGAGGAAATCATGAAATATGCAGGCAAATGGACAGAACCAGAAAATACCATCCTGAGGGAAGTAACCCAGACCAGAAAGGCACACATAGTATGTACTCACTCATAAGGGGATATTGGTCATAGTATAGGATAACCATGATACAATTCACAGACCCACACAAGGAGGGTTCAAAGGAAGATGCTTGAATCTCACTCAGAAGGGGAAATAAAATAAACATCATCTTAAATGGATATAGAAAGGGAACTGGGTGGGAGAAGGGGTAGGGAGAACGAAGGTGGGGATCAGGTATGGGGAAAGAGGTGGTGAGGGGTGAAAGGGTTGAGAAGGAAATTAATAAAAAAATTTTTTTAAATAGCTGAGAGAGAACTTGCTTGCAAAATGTAGAAAACCCTACATCTAATCCCCAAAAATAGGGGGTGGGGGATGATTTATATGCATCTGAGGTCACTAAATATTTTAAAGGTGATTCACCAATCCTATTTCAAAAATCATTTTAATATCTTAAGACAAAAAAAAATCATTGTTTCAGGCCGTTTGTGGTGGTGCACGCCTTTAATCCCTGTAAAGGCAAGTGGATTCTATGAGTTCAAGGCCAGCTTTGCTACACAGAGGTCTTGGCCAAACAAGGATACACAGTGAGACACTAAAAAAAAAAAAAAAAATAAGTTTCAGCAACCATTTTGATATTTTCTAATTTAATATTAAAACAAGTTATTATCCAATTTCTGTGCTTTAACAACAAAGAAAACCAAACAATGGCAGCACAATTCTGTAGAGACAATAAGAAGGGAAAAGTAATGAAACAAAAACTGGCCTGAACAAGCCTTTCCATTTTTTTTCATGCCCCACTTTGTATTGGTAAGACCAGATAATGAGTAGTGCTTTTTCTTTGCAACAATTCATTAATCAGAGAAATGATCCTTGCTAGTGTTTAGATGTTTTACTTAATTTGATACCTCTGGCCTGCTGCCCCACTCGTGCCAAAATTATTATATCTCACCCAGCAGGTGATAAATAACAACTTCACTTGTGATTAATACCATGAATCCTTCAACCTGACTAATGCAAGGGGAAAAAAAAACCAACAGAACAAAACAAGAAACAACTTGAGACCAACAGAACAAGTGGGTGATAACTGTGAGGACTGTGGAAGCTCTGCTCCACTTGTGAGGGGACATCCACAGGAAATGAGGCGTGTGCCAACAGAACGGCTGATCCTCCGAGGCTTCATTAAGCCCATCTCAGCAATATTCGCCTTTGCAGTCCCACTGCTGGATTTTCATGCTCCTAACACTAAGTTCTAAGTACCTTCAGAGAAAAGAAACAAACTCACTCCTGCCTACATTTAAATATATATTAAATGGGTGACTGACCAAATAATAAATGAGAAAATGGAATTCTTACCCAAGTATTAGATACTGTAACAGATCATTTGGGAGTTACTACACACATTCTCTCATTACTTCTGAAGTCCTGCAATTGTGCACAAATGTAGTTTCACTCACACCCACTGTGAAGTTAAACATTTGCTACCAGCAAGAAGGAAAGCTGTTCACAATGGCCAGTTAACTAAAGTCATATGATGCTGCCCACTCTATTACTATCATTTAGCACTGGACACAACTTAAACACCTGTGGTCCTTAGGCAAGCAGAGGGTAAGGAGTCTGTACTGCAGAGAAAGCTCTCTTGCCTCCTCAACAAACTCCTTTACATAGTTTTGTTTGTGTTTGAGATGGGATTTCACCAACTAACCCTGATGCTCTGACACAATATAGACCGGGATGGCCCTGCACTCAGAACCTGTCTGCCTCTGGCTCTGAGTGCTGGAATTAAGTGCACGTGCCACTATGCCCACTGGTACTTCAGAGTTTTAGTCCCAAGCCAAGTCAATGTGCTCATGAAGGGAGTCAATGGGTGGAATATGGCCTACAAGTATGTTTGGCAAACAAGTAGTTTTCACTTTAATTTTAACGGCTTTACAAAGATGTATGAATTCTGACACAGAATAGCTCTCACTGCTAACCCTGCCATCAGAGTTTCCTCATCACCTGTCAGCCCTTCTGACTGCGTGTGTGACTGCTGGCTAGATAGAGATGCCTGGAGCGGTAACAACACAGCATAAGATAGTGTGGATAGAGGTGTCTGACAGAAAGCAGACATCCTCAAGAATCACAGATTAAGTACTTACTTCTTCAGCTAAAGACCGTTTACCTTATCTAAGGCAATGTGTGATGTGGCACCCAATCACCTGAAAACTGCGCAGTGGTTTAAGAGACAAGGAAACAGAGCAGGACCCTAAACCCCAGTTTGGTGTCAGGTTTAACCAGATCTGAAGTAAAAAAGGAAACAATCTAAAGCAAGAACCACCGCTCATTAGCCAGGCACTGAAAAGTCCAACAAAGAGAGTAACCTCAGTCTAGAACTGACTTAGCATAGACTCGTTCCTTATACTAGGAGACAAAAGACCTGGATGAATAACCAAGTGTTAACTGGTACTCAAAAATTCTCAAGACCCTAAGCACTCAGCCTGGGCTGGCCCCCAAAGCTAGTGACTTTTAAAGGAAAGCCTATTTTCTATGATTCGGAGAACAGAAGTATTATCCAATTTATTTAAATAAACTTTATTGGGCTGTAATTTACATACAATGAAAATGAAGTTTGATAAATGTAACTCTAAAAACATTAGAATCAAAATTAATGCCCATTACCCTCTGAAAACATGTCCCTCTGCATTTAATCCATTAAGAATAAAAAAAAAAATATGACCCCAGGCAACTACTGAGTTGTTACTATGGATTAGTTTGGATCCAAATTTCACACACTGCTCTCCTCAGTGTACTTCCTTTACACATCCCTGGCTATTTGTTGAATGAATTAAAATAAGGACATTAGGGGCAGGACTCAGCAATTAGGAGTACTTGCTAATCTCGGGTTCAGGTTCAGATCCCAGCATCTACACTGCAGCTCATAACTGTAACTTCAGTCCCAGCAGATCTGCCCTCTGAGGTGTACACTTGGTATACATACAAACATGTAGACAAGGACTGACAAAATTTTAAAACCTTTTTAAAAACTGAAGTGGAGGCAAACGCCTATAATACCGGCACTCTAGGGACAGAGGCAGATAAGTCTCTGTGAGTTCTAGGACAATGCTACACAGTAAGGCAATGTCTTTTTTCCCCCTACTCTATGGAACTGAAAGATGAAACTTAATTACCTCTTAAACATTTCAGTCTGAAGCCTGGCAGTGATGGCACACATCTTTAATCCAAGCAGTCAAGAAGCAGAGGCAGGCAGATCTCTGAGTTTGAGGCCAGCCTGGTCTACAATGTTCCAGGACAGCCAGGGCTATTACACAGAGAAACTCTGTCTCTAAAGGAAAAGTGTTACCTTGGAGATGAAATACAAATGATAATGAGAAAGACTATGTCAGCATGGAGGGGAAAAGGGCCCCTCCCAATATCCCACTCCTCGCTGAGAAGCCAATGGCAGTTAACAACTACTGAGGAAGGGAGAGTCACTTTTCTTTGGGGGAAGGAGAAGCCATTGGAAGGTTGACCTACAACCTACAGTGGATGACCTCAAACACATGAGCAATTTCACTTAGATTGTAAAAAACTTTCTAATTTTTTTAAAGACAGGAAATTAGGGAAGAGATGGGATATATGTGGTGGAGTGGACAGGAGGTACTGGAGGGAGCAGGGGATGGATATGACTAAAATATTTGCATACATGTATGAAAAATGTAAAGAATTGTGTCTCCATTTCCTCTTCTGTAAACTGGAGATAAGAATTACCGTTAAGTGTTCTGTGAAGATTAAGCGGGTTAGAAATGCTTGCTCAAGGATTAAAAGGCAGTATCAAATAACTACCACTCTCAACATATTAATGACAGACTTACATCTGATTCTTTACAGAATCAAAAGTGTAATGGGACAGAAAACACTGGAAAATCTGAGACAATATATAATCTTTACTATTTGCATATGAACTCCCATTAGTATTCCTATGAAAACTACCATCCCTTAACCAAAAAGAAAAATAAAATAATATTATCAAGATGTTCTCGTTGTCTCCATAAAATATTCTTTCAACCCATCCCTTCCCTAATGAAACACGGTTTAATTCAGTTCAGCTTAAGTGTGAGGAATGTTCAGTCTGTGCCTCACTGGCTGACCTACCGCCAGCCACACTCTCTCAGTGTACACTCTAAGACAATAAAGTGTACTTTATCCATCATGTCCTTGGTAGTCTCAGTGGACACACATCAGGTGCTTTCCTTAGAGAACTGTATATTCCACATGTACTATGTTCACTGAAGAGCCAAAAAGATCAAAGTAAATGAAACAACCAGTTAAGGTTTATTTTTATATGCTCATAAAGAAACAAATTGTCAAGATATAGAATATAACGTAACAAATCAAACAATTCACAAATAACAGTACAAAGAACATGTATATGACATTATGCAATTTTTGAGGCTTCAAAGAACAGTGTTTTTGGTTTTGAAATTCTGAAGCTATTACCATATTGTTCAAGTAATACATATTTCAAAAGTAAGATTTTTAAAATAGTAATTAAGTTGACATACAACTTAAGACAACCCGCCTTTCACCCAATCTTCAAAATAGTGCTGTTCAATTCTTCTACAGAAAACAAGGAGGTTGGCATAGTTTTTCACCTTCTCAGAAAGTTCGTCTGTAGTCAGCTGAGTGGTAAGAATGGTATACAAATGGCCAAAAACCAGGGCGTCAAGCTCAGTAGGTCTAAAAGGGAAAGATGAAAGGCGCATGAGAGGTGACTCACTTTTATGTCAGAAAGCACCCTATTTTAAAGAACATTTTATTCATCAATTTAAAAGAAAAAACCCACAGAAGTTGACAGAGTGTTTTTCCATTTTAGAACATAAAAAGAAAACCATGACCTGACAGTTGTGAGACTTGTTTTGGAAGTATCACTTAAAAGTGTTAAAACTATAGACATAGTAAATATTAACTGCACTCATTATTTTAATCATCATATAAATAGAGTAGGTTTCCACTGTGCCAGAAATTATTAGAGGAAAAAAATCCTTAGATATCCTAAGGATACACACACACAACAGATTCTCCATGGGCACACCACATCAATAAAACGGTGACGTGCTTCTTACAGTGCTCTACAACTACATTTGCTGAACTCTTTTCTTCACCAGGACCTGGAAGTTTTAAAGGCAGCACTGCATGAATCTTTATATCCCCAGTTCTCAGCGCTATCTGTGGTCTCCAAGATTTGCTGAATAAATGAAGGAAAGGAAGGTAAGAAGAACCCTGCAGAATGAGGGATCTTTTTTCTGACAGTAGTTATTCACATCCTTTTGCATTCTCCCCTCTTTTGATGCAATGACGGAGTACTGCATAAAGTAAGATGTACTCCTGACACATGCCTGTAACTGTTTTATTCAGGCCCGTCAGTGATACTGTAAATTCAAGGTGATCTTGGGTTAAACAGTAAATTCCTACCTAAAAATAAAATAAAATGAAAATGTACAATCTGTGCTCATGTTTAAGAAGGTAGTCAAAAGTTAATAATATTTTTAAAATCACAAGTGCCCTTGGACTTAAAAGAATCATAATTTTTTCATCATAAATGAAGACTCAATAACAAGCAGATCCTTATAAAGAGCCAAGGACACGAAGTGGAAATGTAGGGTTAAGGCACTTCACTAGAAGTTATATAAATACTAACTTTCCTACATCCCTAACACATTTCTTAAAAAGGGACATCTTGCAAGTGGGGACTTATTTTTTTAATTCAGGTTTAGTGTCAATCACCCTTCACTTCTTGTATGGCTGGGGATTTTTTTTTTTTTCTGCAGCCACCTGTGAAGGTGGTTTTCTTTTTTCTTTTTCTTTTTTTAAATATTTACTTATTACTTCAGGTTAAATCTCCACCACAGTACCCTCTTTCCACCCCTCCCAGTCTCGCCCTCCCACCCTCTACCCCCTAACCCTTCCATCCCACTCCTCTGGAGTGGAGTGTCCCTACATAACAGTCCCCCGCCCCAGTTCAGCAGTCATATGAGGGCCAAGAGCCTCCTCATACACTGGGGGTATATAAGGCAGCACCACTAGGGCAAAGTGTCTCATTGACAGGAAACAAAGTCTATGTTCCTGTTCCCTTTGGTGCATTGGTTATCCTGTACTATATGGCTAAAATCCGACTATAAGTGAATAGATGTCATGTGCATCCTTCTGAGTCTGGGTTAGCTCACTCCGGATGAGCTTCTCTAGTCCCATCCATTTGGCTGCAAATTGCATGTTGTTTCTGATGGCTGAGTAGTATTTCATTGTGTAGATAGACATCTATACAATGGCTGGGGATTCTTTATTAATAAATGAAGGCCCTGAATGAGGTCAGAAAAGAGTCTGTGAGTCAGAAGCACCCTAAAGTGATCAACATGTCACGTACTGAAAGTGTATACTCATAAAACTCCAAAGGTGCTGAAGTTATATGTGGATATGAGCATACAAAACTGATAGTTTAACATAACTACTTCAAGATGCTTTTTAAAACCTATGAGGAAGTAGAATATAATAAGTGAACCAAAAAAAGCAAACACATTATCAAAACAAATTTCTTATAAGCTTTAAAATTTAAGACAATGTCTCCTTATATGTCCTGGCTTGCCTGGAACTTTCCATGTAAACCAGGCTAACCTCAAACTCACAAATTCACCTGCTTCTGCTTCCCATGTGCTGAGATTAAAGCCATTCACTATCAGACCCTGCAATCCTTACAAACTTCAGTGATTCATATGAATTCATTCTGATTTTTATAAATTACCAATTCCCACAATTCCTTTTTAAAAAAAAAATACACTTGTGAGATTGGCAAGGTGGTTCAGTAGCGTTACACACTTGCTGCCCAGCCTGATGACTTGAGTTCCATCCACATTGTAGAAAGAGAAAATCAGCTTCTCCAAGTTGTCCTCTGATCTCCATCCACACCTGCACTGTGGTACACGGCATGCCCCCCACCACCCCTGTAGCACAAATAAATATAAATTTTAAAAACTAAAGTACACTTGTGGTTATGCAACTATATGTTTTACTTAAAACTCACAGAACCATAGTCATAAAAGTGTCAATTTTACTAAATGTGAATTATGTGCACCCCCCAAAAGAGGTAACAAATCCTGAAAAACCTGCAACTCTTATGAAAGATAAGGATAAAACAACATAAATACACTTGTGCCAGAGTGCCAGAGAGATGGCTCAGCAAGTGAAGGCGCTGGCTGCCATGCCTGGTAATCCAAACTCAATCTCTGGGCCTCACACTGTAAAAGGTGAGAACCAACTCACAAGAGCTGTGCTTTGACCTCCTTATGTGTGTGTCATAGCACACATACACGATCCCTGCACGCGTAAATGTAAAAAAAATTGACTTTACTTAACATTTCTATAATATTGTTGAATCATGCCAAGACTATCATGTATCTGCTCGTAAATTTCTTTGTTATACTATGAAGAAAAAAATATAACTTTCCATTCTGTGTTTAAAGAGGTCTTTGTGGACTGTGATATAGGTATGTGCTTATGAGTCAATTGTCTTCCTATGATCTTTAAGATATTTCAAATGTATACTGCCTTTACCTCTGCAGACTTTTTATTAGAAAAATAATCTAGGAGGATATATTCCTAAAGTCCTACTGCTACCTTATCTTGAACTATCTTCATTTCTGTTGGATATTTATTCTTTTATTTGAATATCAAAGTGAAAACAGTACTATAAAACCAGAACATTTTCTTAATCTTTTCCATTTAAAATTTTTCTCCTACCTATTCTTTTTTCCTTATTTATTACTATTTTGTCTTTTTCTCTGTTTGTTTTTTATAGTATCATGTAATTCCAAAACCATTCATTTTTGTCTAGGTGCCTCCTAATCTTCTTCCTCCTCTTCTTTTTTGGTTGGTTTTGTTTTGTTTTATTTTTTGAGACAGAGTTTCTCTGTGTAGCCTTGGTTGTCCCTGAACTCACTCTGTTTACCAGGCTGGCCTTGAACTCAAGAGATCTGCCTGCTTCTGCCTCCCAAGTGTTGAGATTAATTGAGCTCCAATGCTTTTTTTCTAATAGTATTTATTTTGCCATCTCTTCATACTACTAAAAATATTATCACACACACAGACACACACACAAATAGTGAGATTCCAAACTGTTACTAAAGCATGCTGTCTTCTTTCTCAATTACTGTTCTTGCTACAAGATCTCTCTTAATTTCTTTTTCCTCTCTTTCTAAAAACAAACAAAAATTGTTTGATTTCTTTTACAAGTCTTTTCTTAACATCTCTAGTAGGTAAGTCAAAACCAAAGTTGGTTTTAATTTTAGGAAGTAAAAGTAGGATACAAATAAAAAGAGAATTTGTCACCATTCAGTATATGTGAAAGTTGAGGGTAGAATTCGAGGCTTCCAATTTAGAAGATAATCTATGTATCTTAATACCTTACCAGCTAAGATATTGTGTCTCACCAGAAAATGACTTCTGACACAGATAAAGAAATGAGAAAGTTTTGCTATAACAAAATAAAATTACAAGTTACCTTTCCTAAATGTAGTTTCTTTTAATCTAATATTGGTTAAATGATGTGTAACCAGGCATGGAGTGCACACCTGTAATGCCACCAGTTGGAAGGCTCAGCAAGAACAAGCATGGGTTTGAGCTGGTTCAGCCTGAACTACAAAGCAAGTTCCAGGGCTACACAGTGGTAGCCTTATCTCCAAAACTAAATAAAATAAAAAGATTAAGCAGAATTAAAAATTAAATGTATTCTTCTTCTTCAATCATAATTGTTGGTTAATAAAAAAATATCTGCCTAAGTATCACATGAGGTAAACGTTGTGAATACTGACTTCTTAAATACCAATTAAACATCAAATGCATGTTTTATTTTGCAACTAATTACTTTTCCTCTAAATTACATGTCAAAAGATCCCTAGTTACCAACACTATGATAATGACTTTAGCTAAAAATTATTCTCTTGTCCTCTTCAAAAGACAGCATGTGTAACAAAACTCACACGTAAACAAGAATAATACACTTCAAATAATAAACATATAGCTCTTTCCCACTTTCAAGCTACTAAGAATTCAGTATCAAAAAGAAAAAGAACTACATAATACTAACATTTGGGTATATTTGTGTTAAGGACTAACCAATAAAAATACAACACTGTTATACTAGTGGTAGCTTCCAGGATTTAATGAAATCTGTAGGCTTTGTGCTTCAGAAATTAACAGGTCCCAATTTTCACCATAACATAATTTTATATAACCTGAGTTGTATATATATTATATATAATATATGTAGCTTTATATTATTCATGTTAAAATGATATAATTGAAAACATTTCAAATTGCTGTCATGTTCATTTTTACTACAAATGATGTTTGGCATGGCTACCGAAGATGAATGCCTATGGAGAATAGAGATCATAGTAAAAAAAGTCCCTAAAACCTATCGACTAGGGACAGACTGCTCTTGTGGAGGACTTATGTCCGGCCCCAGTACCCATGTCACAGTTCACAGCCACCTGTTAGCTCCAGCTCCAAGGCACTGGACTCCATGAGCACTTGCACTCACACGCACATACCCAATCATATACACAGAATTTAAAATAAAATAAACTTTTTAAAATTATTGGAGGTAGAGAGATGGCTCAGTGGTTTAGAGCACTAACTGCTCTTCTAAAGGACCACGTTTGGTTCCCAGTACCCACATCACAGCTCCTAACAGCCCTTAATTCCAGCTCTATGGGATCCAGTGCTCTCTTCTGGCTCTGCAGGAATCAAGTACAAACCAGGCAAAGCATGCACACAAAGAAAAATAAGTAAGTATATTTTGTAATTAAAAAAAGAGATCCCCCAGCAGTTAAAACACATCCCATATAAACAAGAGACTCAGAATTCAGATGCCCAGAGCACATATAAATGTCAGGTAGGCATGGTGTTCCCCTGTAACCCCAGCCTCAGAGAGCAGAGAGGAGAACCTCCTAGCAAGCTAGCTAGTTAGATGAACCCTATCAACAAGCTCTGGATTTGATTGTAAGAGACCCTACAGACCCTACCTCAAAGGAGTAAAGCAGAGGAGCAAGGTCCCTCACAGTGACCTCAGACTTCCACCCTCACTCACATGTGCTCACATACATGCATGCTACCACACACACAAAAAACACATGAAAAGAAAAAAAATTACTAACCTGAAAAACATATTTTTAATAATAAGCCTAATAAAAGGATAACATTCTTGAGAAAGCCACTGAGATTAAAATATTAATTTACATACATACATATATTTTATCTATACTCACTAATGTCTGTATTTAAGAATATTTTCCTAACTTTTGGAAGGTAAAGACTTCTTGTCCATCTGACAGTATTCTATTGCTTGTCCTCAAGCATCACTCAATACAGACTGAAGTTGTGTCAGCAGTACATTCATGGTTTTTTTTTACTTCAAAGTTTAAGATTTTAATATTTTCTATTTCTCATAGCACCTTGAACTATCTCTATCAATATCTTTGTGAAATCATAGATAAATTGATTTTTTTACAAGACTGACCTTAAGAAAACTCAATGACAAGGATTGGATTTTAGAAATCCTAGTTCCTCAGAGCCAATACTATGCCTAACAGCCAAGAGGGGATAAATGTTTAATGAGTACAAAAATGAATTTTAAAAGTAGGCCATATATATATATTTTTTTCTCTCCTGTAATGAGTCCTGTTGCTTGAGAATAAAATCTGTGGACAGAATGCTCCAACATCAATGCCACGACAAGGGGCAGGCGCTATTCCTTGTACTTAACAAGAAGAGCTGCTGGCCCCACCAGGAAGAGTAAGTTACAAGTACTCTCGAAAAAATAATACTTTTGTAATAAAAGACATCTGTAGCCTCAATATGAAACAAGGGCGTATTATAATAATAAAACATCTTACTGCTTATTAAAGATGAAACAAGGACGTATTATAATAATAAAACATCTTACTGCTTATTAAAGAAGTAAGGTTGTGTTCCAAGTCTTTGGGAAAGGGCTTGACAGCACTGGTCTACATCTTCTAAGACCTACACAGGCAGTTCATCAAAAAGAAAAACATTCAAATTAGCAAAACAATACAAAGTAAGTTTGTAAGACTATCTGTATCATAGTTTACGATAAAAACAGACTCAGCTTAACTTTTTAAGACTACAGATAATATACGTAACATTATGGAAATTTGAGAGTGAAAGACCATTAAATGCAAGTACATTTAAGTTACTGATAAGGATCATTGCTTAACAAGAAACTTTTTCTCTCAAAATTTTATTCTCTAAACAATGTCTTCCTGAGCCCACATATTCAATGATTTTGCTCACATTAAAGGAGGAAGGGGAAGGCCAGGCATCGTGGCACACATCTTTAATCCCAGCACTCAGGAGGTAGAGCCAGGTGGATCTCCATGAGTTCAAGGTCAGCCTGGTCTACAAAGCGAGTCCAGGAAAGCCATGGATACACAAAGAAACCCTGTTTCGAAAAAAAAAAACAAAAACAAAAAAGAGGGAGGGGGGCCACAAAAAAAATGACTTGCTGAAAACTGCCGGAGACTGATCTCACTTACTCTATGCACAGTTACTTGCTAAACTCCCTTGTAGCAAGATAGCTGGCTACAAATCAGTGGTAGCCTTGGCAAAAAGAACACCAGGTAGCTTAAAGATGTTCAACCCCATGACCTTGAAATCTTACTTTTTTTTGATACAGTAGTAAACTTAAGACCCTCCCCTCCTAAAAATAAACCTAGATATGCTAATTACTATACTTAGAAAATTTTTTTAAAGCTCTCATGTTGCAGATCTATTTATTGACAAAAAAGATTTCCACAATATGCTGTTTAGAGAGAAAAAAATCAAGTTATAGAATAGCAGGCATAATATGATCCCTTGCAAGAACAGTAATACTAAGACATCTAGAAAAATATTCTCCAAATGAAGAGAGACAATTCTGAGATGGCAGGATTTCAGAAAATTTTATTTATCATTTATATTCTCTATAGGTAAATAAACACTTCATAAAATAAATATTACTACATCACAAGAGAAAAATAATTGCAAGTATTTGGGTGTGTATGTTACAATATTACATCAAGATTGTTTTTGTAAAGTAATGCCATTTTTAATGCATAGGAATTGAAGCTTCTTTTAAATTTCAATCTGTACTGACCTGGTCCAGAGTCTTCTTACCCCATCCAATAGCTTTCATCTTACGTTTGACTTCCCACTGTTTCTGATAGGCCAAAATGTGATTCAGAGGCCAAGGGTAAGGAGATCCATACCTAACATGAGTGATCTAAAGCAAAAAAAAAATTTGTAAAATGCAGAATCTTTCCGAAAAATAACATATTTTTACAGACAGAATTCTAAAAAGTATGTATTTCCAAAGAGCACACATAAAGCAATATGAAAAAACGAATATATAGCTTACAATATAAAAAATTAAAATTTTAAACCATTCCCTTTAAAAATATATAAACTTTATGTACTTTACAACCAGTTCTATCAAACAATGACACATAGCTTCCCTAAAATGTATGTGCAAGCAAAAGTAAAGTAAGTGAAAAACTCTATCACTAATGGTATAAACCACAATGTTTCATTCATGAGCAGGGACTTGCAATTCTGAGCAAAAGTGTTTTCTCATTAAACTTTAATTAAGATAAATGATGCAGAAGCACTCACCTCCCCTACTGTAGCTTCATCACACCACTGCAGATACAACTAGGAACAAAAGAATAGTCACTGAAACTTTAAAATACTGAAAAGAAAAGGGTCAAAGTTATTTCTTGCCATAGTAATTCCTAATAAGCCGACTTCTTGAATCAAATATATGAGGTTTGTTTTCTTCTTGGCTAATTCACTACACAGAACTATCAAATTTATTGGCAGTATTTTACAGAAAACATTTCTTATTCACAGAATATATGTCTAAACATCATAATTTTATGGGTATTACTAAAGTAAACTTCAATCAGCTAAAACAGTGAGTAGGCAAGACTCACTCCTTACAAGCAGGAAAACTAGAGCTGAAAATATCAAGAAAGTTGTTTATAGATAATGATCAACAATTCAGATGACGACCCCACTCTGAGTCCCACTTCTCATTGGTTTTAAGGTAGCCCATAAGGAAAGTTTTGTGTGAGAATACAGATTATATGAGATTACATTTCAAGCCTTATAATCTTATACCTCTGCAGTCAACAGCATATTGTTGACTAATTCCATGTAAGCTTTCATTTCTGCTTTTTGGACTTCATCCAACCCATCACTAAGAGAATGGCCCTAAAGGGAATTTAAAAAATTTTAAAAGAGCATATTAAATATACAAAATCTTTCAGTTATCTTACTATTATAACAAGTAATATAATACGTAAATGTCCAATGGATTAATTTCCAGAACGCTTTTTAAAACAAAAGTATTGTATATAAAAGTATATAATATTCAATCACTACTGAGTAGTATTAACTTGTCACTATGTAAATGTATTTTCAATAGACAAAATTACAGGCTGAATCATTTCATAAAGGAGAAAACAAAATGATCAATAGTAGTCCCTTTAGTTTTCAGGCATAAATCTTAAAAACAAAGAAATGCCAAAACATGTGCTGCTTAAAAAATGGACAAAGATTGAAAAAAAAAAAAAGAAAGAAAAAAGCCAATGTTAGTAAAGACATAGGGGAAAAACATGATGTCAAAACTCTCTAAGACACCATAGAAATGGAGAGGCATATAAAACAGGATAGCCTTTAGCTCAATCTGACAGCCTGCTCTATTATTACTGAAAGGTGTATGCCAAAGCACCCCAATAACACTTTCAGAATTTATCTTTTTGTTTGCTCTGTCTGAGACAGGGTCTTAATAAATAGACCTGGCTGGTCTAGAACTCACTTTGCAGACCAAACTAGCTTCAAATTCACAGAGATCTACTTGACTCTGACTTCTAAGCCCTGGGATTAAAGGCACATTCCACCATGCCCATCTTAGGAATTTATCTTAATGAAACAAGTATACAGAGGTTTACGCAAAAGAAAATTTATCTTAATACTCATAAATGGCAAAATAAATGGTCAATATCCAAATGTCCATTAAAAAAACTACATAATGTGTACAATACAACAGAAACTATGTAACAATTTTAAAGATGTGTAGCGATGCATAGTCATTAATACAGAACATTGTTTAAATATACTGGCAATTTTAAAGGATAAAAGAGCACATAATAGTATGATATGGTTTTCTATCTACATAAAAGTCTGAAACAGCGGGGGGGTGGGGGTGGGGTGGCGCATACCTTTAATCCCAGCACTTGGGAGGCAGAGGCAGGTGGATCTCTGTGAGTTCGAGGCCAGCTTGGTCTACAAAGTGTGTCCAGGACAGCCAGGGCTACACAGAGAAACCCTGTCTCAAAACAACAACAACAAAAGTCTGAAAGAATTTTCCCCTAAATATTATCAAAAATGCTGCTTAACTGTTAAAATCTAAATTAAACAAATGAACAGAACCACTTAAATACATAACTTAATACTTTCAACTTCAAAACATATTCTACATCTCCCTTCTCAAAGATCAACCAGATCTTTAATAAGAACTTAAAAGCTTCATTTATGACAGAAATCTTCATTATCCTATATTAGAAAATTACCTGCCATTTTCTAAAAAAACAACCTGCGTCTTTGCTATTGATTTATATTATGAAAAAGTACCCAACTTATAGTTTAGAAATATTTTCTAATAATCTACATCAGCATTTTATAAAGCTAGGTTAAAAAATCAATGAAAATGTTAAACACACATTAGAGAATTCATGAAAAACCTACTGAAAAGTTGCTGTGGACAAATGCATTCACTATTTTTTTCATTACCTTGGCTTTAACGAATTGGACTATTGGACCAAGTTCTGACACTACTTGATTTCCCACATGAATAAAAGGTACTTTTCCTGTTGAGGGAGGGAGAAGATGTGAGAAAACAGCTTCAGTAAATTAAAGTTAGTGCTTGTAAAAGTAAAAAATAAAAGTTAACAGGAAACTCAAAATGTTTTATTCATAAAGAAATATTATAAAATTATAATTTTTTTTTTATAAGTACTTTATTTTTTTTCTTCAAGTTACATCTCAGTCACAAACCCCTCCCTATTCCCCCTTCCTATCCCGCCCTTCCACCCTCTTCCCCCCCAGAAGTTTCCCCTTTCAGTCCAACAGATGGTTCCTTCTCTTATAAAAGTAAGTATTATACACAACAACAGATATAAATATGCCACATTTATGAGAGTTAAATGGCCCAGTATACCTTCCCAATGTCCAGTTCATACATATTTGGCCCCTGACTTTAGTCTTCTACCTTCTAACCATCTCCATGAGTTTAAAGTTCTATAACTGACTTAGTTTTCATACTAAATTGCATCACTATTATAACCATCTTCTTAGATCTAGAACGCCCTCTTGATTCCTAAACAACTCAAAATTTAGCTATGAGACTCAAGCTGTCTATTCTTCAACCACCTCAGAGAGCTGAGAAGGATAAATATATCTGATTATATAGGAAGTGCAAGGCCTGCAGCTTCCAATACTAAGAAATGACAAACCAGTGACTACCTGGACAGTTCCCATTTTCTCTCCACACATTCCAGCATCAGTCTTCAGCCTTTTGGTCCTGTTTCTCTGACAGACTTGCACCAACTGCAGACAGACTGATGTCCAAAAAGGACAAAACTTGGTAGCAGGGAAGTCGACAGCCTAACTCTGCCAAGACAGGGTAGGTAAGTCCTTCATAATCCCTGCTCTACAACAAATGTCTGTCAGAGAAACAGGACCCAAAGCCTGAAGATTGATGCTGGAATGTATGGAGAGAAAATGGGAACTGTCCAGGCAGTTATTGGTATGTTCTTTCTTAGTTTTGGAAGCTGCAGGCTCTGCACTTCCTATATAAGCAAATATATTTATCCCTCTCAGGTCTCTGAGGTGGTTGAAGAATAGACAGATAGAATCTTATAGTTAAATTTTGAACTGTTTAGGAATCAAGAGGGTGTTATAGATCTAAGAAGATACTCTTAAAAGTGTGTTGCAAGATAGTAAGAATGTTGAGTCACATATAGACCTTTAAACTCATGGAGTTGGGTAGATAGTAGAATGTTAAAGTCAGGGGCCAAATAGGTATAAACTGAACATTGGGAAGGTATACTGGGCCAATTTACTCTCATAAATGTGGCATATTTATATCTATTGTTTTGTATAATACTTACTGTTATAAGAGAAGGAACCAGCTGTTGGACTGAAAGGGGAAACCTCTGGAGGGAAGAGGGTGGAAGGGCGGGTTAGGAAGGGGGAATAGGGAGGGGTTTGTTACTGAGATGTAACTTGAAGAAAAAAAAATAAAGTATTTAAAAAAAAAAAAAAGACCACATCTTTGAATGCCATATTCTGCAGATCTCTTGGGGTTTTTGAAAAGCATCGAAGAATCTCCAGTGTGAGATGGTTGAATTAGTGGCAAGCCTATCTCTTGGCATGTAAAAACTCCTTGCTTCAACTGCAGACAGACTGCTGTCCAAAAAGGACAAAACTTGGTAGCAGGGAAGTCGACAGCCTAGCTCTGCCAAGATGGGGTAGGTTAATCCTTCAAAATTATAATTTTTAAATTGTAACCAGAAACATCTGCTGAAGTCTAAAAATTTTAAGCAATGATTGCCAATAAATTTTAAAACAAAAGAGCCAAGCATAGTAGCACATGCCTATAATCCTACAACTCAGAAGGCTGAGGCAGGAGGATTCTAAGGTCAAGAACACCCTTGAAAGTAAAACTCTCAAAATTCAAAAACTAAAAAGTGGCAGGGAGAAGAAAAAGTAAATTCATTTCTAGAGTTCTTGCCTAGATCTATCCACAAATCATCATATTCTCATTTCAGAGATAATACTATAAAAAGTATTCAAATTACATGGACCAAGGCAAGGACACCAGTTCAAGGTCACTGAAAACTTTTGAAGAAATTTAAATGGGATTTCTCATCAGGGCACAGTGCAAAACCTTAATCTATACTAAAAAAGTCTCTTTTTTTTTAAGACAGGATCTCACTATATAGTCTTGGCTGACTAGAACTCACTATGGAATCATACTGGCCTCAAACTCCCAAAGATCCACCTGCCTCTGCATCTTGGGTGCTGGGAAAGGTAAGTTTTCAAAAGATTTCTTCTATGCTTTCTAATTTTAAATCTGATACCCACTGAAGCCAGTATTTTTTTTTAGCACATAATGATATATTAATGCCTTTGACTCAAAGAATTTACCATCTTAGAGGATATGCCTCTTTGAGTTACATTTCTAAAACATGAGAAAAAAGAACAAAACAGCTTACGAAAATGGTAACACTAAGGGACATGGCTCAGCTTGGAGCTAGTGTTTGACCAGCATGCATAGGGCCTTAGGGTCACATCTCAGTAGGAGGAATGAGGGAGAGAAAAAGAAAACTGGTATCTTTAACTAAATGCCACATTAGAGAGTAATATTCCATTTTAATGAACATTAATGCAACTAATTATACAATTATTAGAGTAGAGATAAAGGAAGAAAGAGTCTCTAACAGCAAGCTAGTCCACTCCCTATGTGAAAGGATGGAACCTGCTGTCAGATTTAGTTCAACCAGAGTTCACACTAGCAGCAGACTTCCTCTGCTACTTTTCAGTGTTTCACTTCTCTCTGGCTCAGTCAGCCTGAGGGTAATGGATGAGGTGCCTGGCACCAATAAAAGCTCCATCTGCCTCTATGGGATAACACTACAAAGAAAAGGCAAGCCTTTTGGAACACAACATTCACTAGATATATTTGGAAGGCATTTCCCTATTACCAATGATGTATTCTTTCTCCTGCTTTATAAATCTAAAAAGAGAGAGAGAAAGAGAGAGAAATTCTAAACTGGATAAACATTAGGCTATACTGTTGTTTGGTTTTAATTTAGAAAAAAAAATCTTTATTAGAGTAGATACAGGTCATCTGAGATTTTGAAAAAAAAAACTGTTTCATGCCTAGACCAATGGGTATTATGAAGAATGATGTTTAAGATTTGTATTATTTGGTGTGTGTGTGTGTGTGTGTGTGTGTGTGTGTGCATGTACATGTACATGAGTGGCAGTATCCACAGAGGCCTAGAACAGGGACTGGAGTTACAGGTGATTGTGAGCCACATGACATGAGTGCTGGGAACTGAACTCAGGTCCTCTACCAGAGGTACACAAGCTCTTAACCACTGAGTCATCTCTCCAGCCCCTGAAGAATACCATTTTTAGAAGCAGATTATGTCTCTTTTTCAATAATTCATTTCAAATTCTTAGAGATGGGTATTGCTTTTTTGCAAATATATTAAACTGGGCTGGAGGGAAGCAAGCATGAGTACCTGAGTTCAGATCCCAAGGACCCTCATGAAAGGCCAAGAGCTTGGTAACTCCAGCGGTTAGAAATGGACAAAGAGAGATCCCAGAGGCTGGCTGGTCAGCTAGTCTAACCAAATGGTAAACTACTGGTTGGTTCACAGAGATCTTACTTCAAAAGAAAATAAACAGTGAAAGGGTAGAGAGCTACAAAGAAAGACACATCAACTTCTGGCCTCGATATGTGACACACCTACACCTACCACCCATATACATAAATCAAGCATTGTAGTAATAAAGTGGGGGAATAATGTGGCTACTCAGCTCAATATGCATATATCCCCAATGAAGACATAGAGTAAAAGATAAAAGCAACACGTGCAAAGTGAATGACCCTTTTCTTCTCACTAGTTTAACTACAGTCAATGTGCACCTTTATTGTAGGAATCAGGCAAAAACGCAGTGGGACAATTCTCAGCATCAAAGTAGAACTGTGTGTTCTGTTTCTTATTTTAGATAGAAGCCACTCCAGATCATATTTTTTGTTCATGTCTGTGTGTGAACATCCAAATGTGTACCGGTGCATTCACCCATGCAAGCATGAATATCCAGAGGCCAAAGGTTGAACTTGTTGTCCTTTGTCATTCTTCTATCAATTTTTGAAATGGAGTATCTTACTGGCCTTAGAGCTCAGAGATTAGCTAGTCTGGTTTACCTCTGTTTCCTAGCCCTGGGCTTGCAGGCAGGTGCTGGCATGCCCAGTTTTTTGTGTTGGTGCTGGGGACCTGAGCTCTGGGCCTCATATGTGCACAGTTAAGTACTGAGCCATCTCTCTGGCTGTAATTAAACAAATAATTTAATTGAAAAAGAAATTTTTTTCTAAAGAAAGCAGTAACATGTTGTCCAGTAAGTTTGTTTATTCAGAGAATGTTAGCTAGAAACTTAGATGGCATCTAATCTGAGTATCTCATGTAACACATGAAGTCACCAAAGTTCAAAGAGAAGTAAACAGTTCCTCCCCAAGGAAACAGTTAATAACTGGACAAAGTAACATGATTAATGACTTCCTAACTTTTAGCCAAAAAGTTCTCTAACTGTCCTATGTTCTCTGCTTTAAAAGTTCATTACAATCTGAGTATGGTAGTGTATATCTTTAATCCCAGCACTCAGGAGGCAGAGACAGATGGATCTCTGTGAGGTCATGGCCAGCATGGTCTACATAGAGAATGCCAAGACAGCCAGATACATAGTGCGTGTGGTAGGTTCCATGAAAATGGTCCCCATAGGCTCACAGGGAGTGGCAGTATTAGAAGATGTAACTTGCTGGAGGAAGTGTGTCACAGGGTGGGCTTTGAGGTTTCAGATCCTCCAGCCAGATTCAATGTCACTCTCTCTTCCTGCTGCCTGCCGATCTAGGTCTAAAACTCTCAAGTACTTCTCCAGCACCGTGTCTGCCTGCATGCCGCCATGCTTCCTGCTATGATGACAATGAACTAATAAACCTCTGAAGTAAGCTAAGCTAGCCCAATTAAATGGTTTTTTGTAAGAGTTGTCATGGTCATGGTGTCTCTTCACACCAATAGAAAGCCTAAATAAGACAGTGAGCACTTGTCTCTTTACAAAAAGAAAAACTTAAATATCAAGCAGGCAGATTTTTAAGGAAATTTTGCACTCATAACTCCCAATCATGACAAAGAAAATACTAATTCAAAACAAGATGAAGTATAAATATCTTAGTATAAAGGCCTGAGAGTGGGGTGAAAAGAAAATGCTAAACACAAGTAATTCCTAAATAATCAATCACTATAACAAATGAAGAGGCTGAACATTTTTATATCTACAAAAAGCATTATAGCAGCTGGCTGTGGTGGCGCACGCCATTAATCCCAGCACTTGGGAGGCAGAGGCAGGCTGGTATCTGTGAGTTCAAGGCCAGCCTGGTCTACAAAGCAGGTTCCAGGACAACCAGAGCTGTTGCACAGAGAAACGCTATATCGAAAAGCCCAAACAAACAAATAAATAAAATTCAACCAAGAGGGGAAAAAAGCAATACAGCATACTCACACTAATCAATTACTTATTCATGAAGGAATGATTCTGTGTTAGTGCTGCTCCAGCAAAACCATAACTAAAATAATCTGTGATGTCATATCTAACCTGTAATTAGCTTTGTGGAATTACATTTTTACACCAAAAGACCAGTGATAAAGTGCTTGCCTAGCAGGTCCAAGGCCTTAGGTTCAATCCGCAGCATCAGATAACAAGCAAGCAGTGTTAACAGAAGACACACACACTTACCAGATGGAGACATATGTTCTGCATTTGCCCTACACACCACTTTGACAGGCAGATTACACATCTGCAAAAAGGCCTGTAAATAAAGACAAGTATAGTAAATTTAATAAAAACATACGCATATTTAAAGACAAGTCTTTCTTCATTCCTTTCCTAAACTTAATAGTCCATACAGTAATACTCCATTGGAAAATGATGAGCCAGTTTAGTTTCCAAACAAATATATCATTTTACTTAAAAAAACAAAACAAAAAAAGACTAGGTCATTGGTAAATATATAAAACTTAAAACAACTATATATACTTAAAGAAAATGTTATTCACATTTTCTATTACTTTATGTAAGTAAGCAATATTACATATTGCTTTAATTTTCTTTAATGGATAACTAATGTCAACATTTTATTAAGATATTGATGGTTTAATTTTTTATTCATAGCAGGGTCACCACCTTTCTCATCTTACTGGAAAACTCAAAATATTATTTCTGCTACTTCAATATTCTTTTCAGTAATACTCAAAATCCTGATACGTGGTTTTTACGTTAATTAATTCATCATTTAAGATGACTTAGAAGGAGCCGGGCGGTGGTGGCGCACGCCTTTAATCCCAGCACTTGGGAGGCAGAGGCAGGTGAATCTTTGTGAGTTCGAGGCCAGCCTGGTCTACAAAGCGAGTCCAGGACAGCCAGAGCTGTTAACAGAGAAACCCTGTCTCGAAAAACCAAAAAAAAAAAAAAAAAGATGACTTAGAATTGGGAGATAGACAGACTAGTGAGTAGAGGGGCTTGCCACCAAACCTGACAACTTGTGTTATCTGACCTCCAGAACCCATGTGATGAAAAGAATGCAATCCCAAAATTTGTTCTGTGACTTCTATACAGACACAGTGACATGTACAACTCTCTCTTTCCCTCTCTCTTTCACACATACACACACACAACTGATAAACATAAAATTAAATAAAAATTTTAAAGAGACAAATTATTTTCACTTGGTTTATAAAAAGAGAAATTTTCTAAGAAATTAAATGTCTAATAATAAAGGAGTCGGTAAATCACAGTATATCCAGAACTGGAATATTATACAGCTGTTTTTAAAGCTTATGCTTTTAAAGAATTATGATGAAGAAAAAGTATAAGCTGGGTGTGGTGGCACACGCCTTTAGTCCCAGCACTCAGGAGGCAGGCAGATATCTGAGTTCAAGGCCAGTCTAGTCTACCTAGTGAGTTCTAAGACAGCCAGGGCTCCATAGTGAGACCATCTCAAAAACAGTAACAACCAAAACACAGAACAATCCAACCACATATACAAAATTGTATTACATACACACTGATTCTCCTAATGTTCTAGGACACCAGTGAACTCTACCAAATCTACCACTTGTCATACTTCAAGTTTGCTGCTCCCCTTGTTCTCTTCCATGCTTTCTGACTTCCTCTTTCCCTCTTACTACTTTTCTGGCGTTCTTTCTACAAACTAGTTCATTCACTGGGAAGTCATAAGTTATTGTAGTTCTAATTCCCACACACAAATTAGAGAGGGGAAAAAACTTTTCTTTCTATTTTCACAACTTAATGAAACTATAATAAAAATAGTCAAATGTGAGGTCCCATTAACAAGGCTATTATTTATCATATATTGAGATTATTAATAGAACAGCCTCCTCATACCCAATACAAATTTCTCATAGGAATTGTTTCCTGTGATTCCTTTTCCTTTCTGGACTGAAAAATCAGTCTTAATACTCATTAAGTAGTAACAGTACTGAACATGAACAGTATCCTATACAAAAAATTCTATCTACCCACTTGGAAAACTAAGGTAAGACCAAGTAAAACTAAGTTCCAGGCCAGCCTGGGCTACGTAACAAGATCCTGTCTCAATAAATAAAAGTAAAGTTTTCTAATTTTAAAAGTATGTTAATTAAAATTCTAGTCCTCTAGAAACGTAGAGATGATTTCCTCTAAAAAGAAATCCCCTTTACTCAAAGCCTGACTGCTACACTGTTTTGTAAGTCATGTACATCTGATGTCCCTAAGAAAAAGAAATGTCTTAGAAAGCCAAAGAATACTTTTATTTTTTTGTATTTCTGCTGGTCTCCTCACAATCTCCTTCAATTTTCCTACAACTAACGTACAGTGTAGTATTGGATGCTAATATACTATTTGATGTTGCTTACTTGCAAGGTCACTTGAGTGCACCAACCCAAGTAGCCAAGAGTTCACCGTGGCAGATGCTGTTATCTGCCCTGCCCTCAGACATCCATGCCCTCCCTCCTCTTTCCTGCAGGGAAGGCTTAGCAGCACAGACTAAGTGCAAGCTCCTGGTTTCCACCTCTAGCACTACTACAAAGACACACATTCAGTGGAAACAGACAAACAGAGAGAGCATCTATGAAGAGGCAATATAGAGGACAAACAATCAGGTAGAAGAGAGCTTATGTCAGGAAATTGGGCTTTCTACACTATACCACAAACGAGGCAGAAATGACTACAAACTGATTTAAAGAAAAATAAAAACATAAGGGCTGAGGAAACAGCTCAGTCAGTCAGTAAAACTTCAGCTCAAACTTGGGGGCACCCACAGAACAAGCCAAGCACAGAGGGTGAGCCCATCTCAGGGTAGGAGGAAGAAGAAAACCAGGGCCCTCGTGCTTACTGGTCAGCTGGTCCAGCCACTTCCTGAGTTTCAGGTTCAGTGAGAGACCCTGTCTCAAAAAATTGGGTGAAGCTGGCCACAGTGGCCCATGATTTTAATTCCAGCACTGGAGATGCGGAAACATCCCTGAATTTAAGGCCACTATGGTCTACATAAGGCATTCCAGGCTTGCCAGGATTACTACACGGTTAGACCCTGGCTCAAAGAAAAAAAAATTGTAAAGTGACTGAGGAAGACACCTAACAGGAAGATACCTGATACCCCCTCTGATCTACACACACACACACACACACACACACACACACACACACACACACACGTAAATACACAAAAACAACAAGAAAATGAGAATGTACTCACATTAACTATGAAATACAAAGAGAAATCATTTGTTGAGAATGAAAGTCTAGGAGGGACTAAATCCCTCAACAATGCAAGAGTTTGAAAGAATTTAGTCCTTTTTATCAAAGGCCTGAATACTATTCAACTGTTAATTAACAATCATTAATACCATACAAAATGGTACATATGATATGAAATTGTACTACATGTATAGTATAATTAGATCAATCAATATTCCATAGAACTTTAGTTCATTTTTTAAAGCAGAATTATACTGTTGTACAATCAAACCCATACTTAAACTCAAAATTTTTTACTTTATTAATTTAAAAACTGAATTAATTTTGACCAACTTAACAGCACTCAATGTACAGGAAACCTCCAATGAGGGCATGATTCTTGTTAGACAAAGGTTAATTTTGTAGCATTAATATATTTACTCTTCATCACTGGTTCAGACATAATTTCTAAATTCATCTGGAGTTCAAAAAGAAGTCTGATATTACACAGTACTTCCACCTAAATATTTAAAATGCAAAAACAAAGCATTACTATGATTATCTTCAATAATGTAAACACTTCAAATGCAAAAGGAAGCTGTGACTTAATTAGTATTTGTTTGTAGGATGGAAGGAAACCGAAGTTCCAAAACAGTGTTCTCACCTTTCAGGTTTTTTTAGTATTTTTAAGTATATGGGGGGAGGGGAGAATGCACACATATGTGGGTGCCCATGGAGGTCAGACAGTATATATCCCACTAGAACTCGAGTCACGGGCAGTTGTGTCCCTCGTCACACTAAGAATTTAACTAAAAGAACAGTATGAGCCCTTAGCCAGCAGGGCACCTTTCTAGTCCCTCATTTCTATTTTCAATCTTAAACACAAAACTTCTCCAAGTAATAGCCATGATACACCAACCTAAAACACTGTTTTTGATCTGAAGTAAAAATATTTATTTTTATTCCTAGATGAGGAAAATGTAGTATTGGTTATAACAATGAATTTAGACTAACTAAACCTCTTATTCTTCAGTTGGATACTTAATTCCAAAGCATTCAAAGAAATAAAAACATTAAACAATTTCCTTATCATATCCTATCCCAATGTTTTATTACTAGGCTGTCCAATATGGCAATTATTAGCAACAGATTGCTATTTAGGTCAAATTTAAGTTTAATAACATTGCATAGTATTTTTAAATTATTTCTCAGGCAACCTAGTCATTTTTCCATGTTCAAGAGTCACTTGTGCCTAAGGTCTAAACTTCTGTGAGACAGGGTGATGTCTGCTGGAGGTCTACTGGTTAGCATGGGCTTATGACAATGACAGTCAGTACACAAAAAAGAATGGGGCATGAGAGGCTGACGTCACCTGGAAGTGGCTCAGCGCCATCCCAAAGAATATGCATACACATCACATTTCAAGTTTTTATTACCAAGTATACTAATAATATTCCAGAAGGAAATATGGGGAAAATCAGTTAAAGACCAAATAGTCATCCATTTCCAGAAAACAGTTTAATCAATGATTTCTACCAGCAGTGAGATATAGATATCTATATAGATAAAGATATAAAATTTACAACATTAAAAGCCTTCAGACATCAAAAAGCCTTTAATTCAACCGCAGAATTTTTTTTAAAGGACATTACTAAGTCCAGAAAATAGTGAGAAACCTTCATAGTAGAAACAGTGAGTCGAAGCCTTCCTTAGCCATGACCTTCTGTCTGAGTCCTCCAGCCATCCCTCTCCTGACCAGATAAGCCTCTCCCACACCTTAACATCCTCAGGTTAAGTACTCCAGCGGAAGCCAATGGAACTCAAAGCAAGTTGCCTAAGAAGACTAGCATGTGTATATGTCAGAAAAATGAGACTCCCTACAAGTCAGTGAAACAGCAGGGGTGTAACAGAGCAGACAACTCTCAGTGAGAGGGAATAACCTGGATGAATCTTAGAGATGTATCAGCCTGAAAGTTCCTTGCGTCCATAAACTTCTAGAATAAAACAATTAGCTAGGTAGGTTACTTTATATACCATATGGCACAAAGTCTTTCAATAAATATAAGGTGTTACAGTGGTGGTACTGGGGATAGTAACTTATTTATCCACCACAGAAGGGAGACAGTTTTGATGACTTCAAAAGAAACCTGATCTCACATATTTATCACTTTAGACACCTACTTATGAAAAAAGAAAAAACATATACTGTAATTACATTTTATAATAAATATAATAAAATATCTTATAATAATTTTATAATATAATAAGATAAAAAGCAAATTTGTGGGCTAAAATAAAAATCTTTGATTAGACACTAAAGGGGTAAATAAAAGAACATAAATGTTTTTGAAAGAACAATATAAGTACTGAACTTTTCTGTTTGACTAGATGTGAAATGTATTACTGAACATGATTTGGTAGAGTACAGGAGAACACTGTGGAAGCCCTCAGGAATACACTTCTCTAGGTGAGTGCCACTTGTCTCGGAGACCACTATTGGGGATATATCTGATGTTATCAGGAATGAGCTGCATCTCAGGGACCATGTCTTCAAACTCATTTGCATTGAACTTGGTAAAGCCCCACTTCTTTGAGATGTAGATCTTCTGGTGGCCAGAGAACTTGAACTTGGCTCTATGCAGACTCTCAATCACATGTTCCTCATTCTGCAGCTGAGATGACCTGCTCAATGTGAACCCTGGCTATGTGCCCAGGGGCTTCCCAAAGGCACCATGCATACCTATCTGGAGCCTGTCAGCCCAAGCACAGAAAAACATCTTGTTGATTCAGATAACATGGAAAGGGTGGAGCATCACTCAAATAGGAAAGCCATTCTTGCCATTAGAAGGATAATCCTTACTGTGCTTGCCAGTGCTTTTCAAGAACTTAATTTTATGCCAAGAATGGATAGCAAAGACAGTCATGGTCAGCAGGTACTGATGGAACTTACATTCTGAAGGGAGATAAATTATAAAGTAAAAGTTTTGTGAGTACTCTTTACCATGTATCTGTTGACACAAATATGGGCAGCCTCCAGGGCTTCAGAGAGAGTTGTTCATATTCATCTAATACCATGTGGCCACAAAGTAGGAATTCAAACTTTTGCCTTTTTCTGTTCCAAGTCAAAGATGTAGATCATGGCATCAGGGATGTCTCAGCAGAAGCAATTTTGGGTACAGTTTGTTCTTATAGTATCAGTAACATGCCCAAGGAAAAAAAGGAATGATTTATTTTCTTTTTTTTTTTTTTGTCTTTCAGTTTTTTTTCCTTTATTTTTTATTTCTTCAAGTTACATCTCAATCGCAGTCCCCTCCCTATTCCTCCCTCCAGTCCCACCCTCAACCCCCATCCTCTTCCCTTTTTTTTTTTAAGTTTAAGGTATATCTTATTTCCCCCTACAGTTTCCCCTTTCAGTCCAACAAATGGCTCTTTCTCTTATAATAATAAATACAATACAAAACAACAGAGGTAATTAGGCCACAGTTATGAGGGTTATATGGCTTAGCGTACATTCCCAGTGTCCAGTCCATATGTATTTGGTACCTGACTTTATCTACTATCTAACCATCTCCATGAGTTTAAAGTTCTATATCTGACTCAACATTCATACTAACTTGCAACACAATTTTAAAAGTATCTTCTAAGATCTATAACACTCTCTTGACTCCTGAACAACTCAAAATTTAATTATGAGACTCTAGCTATCTGTTCTTCAACCACCTCAGAGACCTGAGAGGGATAAATATATCTGATTTTATAGGAAGTACAGGGCCTGCAGCTTCCCAAACTAAGAAATGACATACCAGTGGCTGCCTGAACAGTTCCCATTTTCTCTCCATACATTATAGCATCGCTCTTCAGTCGTTTGGCCCCGTTTCTCTGACAGACACTGATTGTAGAGCAGGGGGTTATGAAGGACTTGCCTACCCTGTCTTGGCAGAGCTAGGCTGTCGACTTACCTGCTTCCAGGTTTTGTCCTTTTTGGACAGCATTCTGTCTACAGTTGGAGCAAGTGGCTTTTCCTACCAAGAGATAGGCTTGCGACTAATTCAATCATCTCCCACTGGAGATTCTTCAATGCTCATCTTCTACTTGGGGTAGATAGAATATGGGGTGCTGTCAGGAGTTGATATGTCTTGATATAAAAAAAATCTAAAGTTACGAAAACATCTTTGAATGCCATATTCTGCAGATTTATTTTCAAAACACATAACTATATAAACTTTTCTAACAAAACAAAAGCAGGTAAATAAACACATGGCACCCAAAAGCTTTTACTTTATTATTTATCTCTCTTCAGAATGTAAGTTCTGTCACTACCTGCTGACCATGACTGTCTTTACTATCCTTGGCATAAAATTAAGTTCTTGAATAGCACTGGCAAACTTTCTATGGATTCAAAACTCAGTACTTTAAATTCGCCTCTTATTAAGTAGTATTTTAAGAAATCAATACTTATGCATAGCAATAAGCAGACATCTGTTTAGAAAACTAATAGGAATTCAATTTACCTATTTAGTAATCAGAAATCATAACTCAATAAGCAAAAAATACTTTAGATAAAGCAAATTTGTTACCAAAGCATGAAAATGACACCTAAGAGCACATATGAAGACAGATTACATCAGAGAACAGAACCTTCCTTAGTACATACTCCCCTGAAAACTACTCATCTGTGACTCATCTTTAGATAGATCAACATCTGACAGCTTGGAAAAAAATTAGGTTCTTTATAAAAGCAACCAAAAATCAAAATAGAAAAAGATATAGGCTTTGCCTATTAGAATTACATATAAATGAAAATAAGCCTTTAAAGGAAAATTAAGTATAATAAAAAAGAAGTATAGAGCAGTCAGATGTAGAAAAAGAGTAATTCTTGTACACCAAGAACCTAACTCCAGCAACAGCACAGTTGAAACTCACTGAAGACTGGGAGTGAGGGGAGACAAAGGTTTTCCTAACCTCTGGGAACAGTGATGCTATAGTTCCAACTGAAAAAAATAATAGTAACAAAAAAATTTTATAACTTAAACAAATGGTAGAGACACATAACATACTCACTTCATTTTAGCTAAGTAATTGTAAAAAAAAAAAAAACAAAACTGGATGTTTACCAGTGAGAGGCACTAGCTATCTCCTTCTTTATTTGAAGATAAAGTAATATTTGTCTTACAAGTTAAACATATAATATTCTCATTAATTACTTATCAGCAGTAAGTCAGCCAAATGCCAGTAAAATGTTAAAATAATTCAAATTTTAAAGAATTTTCATTAATCAAATTTTAAGAGTGCTGAAAGTGCAATACAGCTTCTTATGTCACATAAAGCACATTAACAGATATACTAGACATCTAGACAGGTAAACCCGCACGGCTCAGGAGTCCACCTTAGGACAAAGATTCTACTCACACCATAATTACATCTGAAACACTTCACGTGAGAATTCAACAAGGCCTACTCTTAAGCACACCATACCACTTTCAGGGCACAAAATACAAATGATTCTGAGTTTTAATTCCTATCCTGTTTCACCAGAACACAAAGGAAAATCTGTGGTGACAACTGAAGAATTATTTTCCACCTTACCAAAGAGAGATGCTTTAAAATTAGAAAGTATGAACAAATCTATCCACAAACTAATTCGTTTTATATCAAACAGCTGCAGACCCATAATTGAAATAATGTATCTAAGGTTACAAATGAGAAGTGTTAGGTATCATTCTTAAAAAGACACATTAAGTTCCTAATACAGTTACAGTAATAGCTCTATTTGTAGTTTAACATAAATTAAGACCATAATTATATTTGTGACTATTTTCAACAAAATAACAAATTCCTTTGTACCTGTGAATGTAATTTATAGCAAAGCCAAGTTCATTTTCCAAACCAATCTATTTCACACTGCAGTGGTACTCTGGTATAACAGTATAATGTAATTCTTGTGGAATGTTGAAAGAGTAGATTCACTAAAAGCACAGAAGAGGTTTGAAGATAAATGAAGATGCTATTCATTCAAGGGTAATTTCATCTTAGAACTATATGAAAGATGTTTCACTCACACAGCATAGTATATGGTCTCAAATTTAAGTGTGTTTTCAGCTCAAATATAATACTGCTAGATCGATTATGCTGATACTATATATCTAATAATGAAGAATGCTAGCATTTTTCTACTAAAAAAAGATTGTCTTCTTACCACTATGTCTTTATTGTTCTATTTAACTGCAACAATGCTGTTTACCATTTAAAAAAACCAAAAAGACGTGATGATGCTCAATGCATGATTTCTCAGAGACCTATAGGATTTTTAATAAGTTAAATAAACATTTATATTAGAAAAGATTAGCTGATATAAATTATTTCACAAATTGCTAAAAATGACAAGTTAGCCACCTATTCTATTTTGAATATCCAATCCTTCATGAGTGCAAATCCTACAAGACTAGCTCACATCTTTCACGCACATCATACATACCACTTATGTGCTAAAGAACTAATATGAATATTGAGATTATTCTACTTTGTTAAGTTCCACTTACAACCTAAGTTCAGTTTTATTTTATAAACATATTTTATACTTATTTGTACTTCATAACTCATGCCAGGTGTTGTAGTGTAACTTACCAGGATGACCTAATTAATGTAATGTAAAACAACAAATCTCATGAAGTCACATTTAAATTCAACAATATCAAGGAAACGTCTGCAGCCTCTATCTTGCTCATTTTAGAATAGTGAGGATGGCTGTGATTACCTTCTTTTTCTTAGTTGTTATTGCCTTCTCTTAACTCTGAAAGTAAATATAAAAACCTCATTTTGCAGAGTATAATTGAGGATAGACTTTAAAAACCTTTAAGTTTATATTTTACGAAACTATAAAGCAGCTTTAATTATTAAATATTTTCTACAATATAATACTCTATTTGCTCTCTATTTATGGATATCAACTGACAGCATCCTACCAGTATTCCAATTGTGTTTAAGCTGGCACCTCACCCTCATATAATGACTTGTTTAAAACAAAAGTGTATGCATCCAGCCAGATACTCAACGTTATTTAACTCTGCAGCTCAGCTGTCTACTGCGACCACCCACATGACTGACAAGGGACTGTTTCCATACATTCTCCAACAACTGACCTGCAATCCAAAGGAAAACGGTTCTCCTCACTGCTCACCTCCTAATTACACTGGGCTATTACCATTTAACCACTAATAAATACCTCCACCTACAAAGCTTCATCTGCTAATAAGGCAAAAGCAACAAAGAGTCAGTCTAAGTATGTATGAGCCCATCTGATACATTGGTGTTCAACACTGTTAACGATGCCTATCATAAAAATGCTGAATTTTTTGACAATACAGTCAACAGAAAGAAAATGGGTTTTTTATCTTTTTCTTTTTTAGAATTATTTACTCACAAAAACCAGGGAAAATAAAAAGATTAAATGAAACATAAACATTCTTTTTAGTCTGAGCTTAAATGTCATTCTTAATGTAAAAAGGTTACTTTTTTATGCAGTATTCTAAAAATTATCATCAGTTTGTGACACTAAAAAAATCCAATTTTTATAGACTATCTTCAGACACACACACACACACAAATATCAGGTTGCTTAAATTGCCTTCATATATTAGATATTATTTCTAAACTCCACTACAAAATAGTATTTTATTATATATGTAAGATAGTCACAAAACAAGTATATTAATCCTTGAAGTCAAAACAGGTGTTAATTCTCCGTTCAACATCTATTTCTATAGCTTCAATATTTTCAAAAGAATTTCTTATCCACTACCTAACAAGCTTAATAATAATGTAAGAACGCCTTTACCTCATTTTCAAATTCCAAAAGCTGAGACATGTTTCTCTCTCATACTTTACTGTAAGCTATAGTGTGCTAGGAAATCTCAGAAACAGTGTATGGTTAAAAGTTCATGTATCATTGGGCCAATTGTGAACCTCTCTGTTCCCGGTTCTCCTGTGGGGAAGTAGGAATTGCCATAGCACCATTTCCATTGGATCTCTATGGGAGAGGGTGGTTTTGACATTGTAACTCACACAGGACTGGACTCATATAAAGATAAAGCTAATAAAAATCAGGTGCTCAGTACAGTGAGCACAGTTCATGCATAGAACTCAACCAGTACCATGGCTTTGTTTTCCTCCATGATTAATGGGCTCTGTGTCTTTAGAAAGACCATCTCAAGATTTCTATAACTTTTGTTTTGTGTTTTCTAGCTTTGTTATTGGTTGTTTTAAGAACTGGCTCTCACTATACAGCCTTGGGTTGGCCTGACACTCTTCTAGCCACAATTGGTCTTAAATCTGTAATCCTTCTACCTCAGTCTCCAAAATGACGGGATTATATGTGTGCTCCACATTTGATTTTTGTTGATTATTTCCTTCTATCCTGATTCTCGGCAATAATATATTTAATCAATTTTGATAAAATTATTAGAAGTTTTTGGCATGTATGTCTGTGCACCATGTGATACCTGGAACTGGAGTTATGGACAATTGTGAGCACCATGTGGATGCCGGGAACTGAACCCTGGTCCTCTGGAAGAGCAGCTAGTGCTCTTAACCACTGAGACATCTCTCCAGCCTTACATCTTAAAAATTAGAGTAAGAGTACCAATTTTCATTGGGTTATGGTAAGGACTGATAATACTTTACATAAAAATTCTCAGAAGAACTGAATATACATAAACATTTAATATTAATTTTAAAAATAAACCTTAATATTCTTAGATGAGATTAGGTTTATCCATTGAACATTAACATTTCTAGGCATAGCACGGAAACATGCTTATACAAGCTCCCAAGGCTACTTTCATACACATTAGTATATGGGCAGCAGAAACTGGACTTGGTGGGTAATAAACAGAAAGAGGACATGAGTCTGGGAGAGGGTGGGGATGGGGAGTAGATCTGGAAGTAGTTGAGAAAGAAGTAATAGGGTAAATATGATCAAAATCCATGTGTGAAACTCTCAAAGAATTGATAGAAGCCTGTATTTAATGTGCTTATGAAAATTACTAATGCTCATGTGGATATAAAATGAAATGTCAAGTTTTGACCTCTCGCTACCAACCGACATAAACTGTTTAGGATAATAAGAAATGGAAACTAATAGTCATGAAAACGTGTCATTTTGTTAGTTACTATGACAGTCTATCAAAGTTATTTTCTAAGCTACTCAGAAATCAAGTTGCTAAGAGACAAGCAATATTTGCTTATCTAAATATAAGAGATAGATAGGGCACCTTCAAAAACCTCAAGAGATCTGCAGAATATGGCATTCAAAGATGTTTTCTTAACTTAAGATTTTTTGATATCGAGACATGTCAGCTCCTGACAGCACCCCCTATTCTACTCCAAGTAGAAGATGAGCATCGAAGAATCTCCAGTGGGAGATGATTGAATTGGTGGTAAGCCGTTCTCTTGGCAAGAAAAATCCCTTGCTTCAACTGTAGACAGACTTCTGTCCAAAAAGGACAAAACTTGGAAGCAGATAAGTCGACAGCCTAGCTCTGCCAAGACAGGATAGGTAAGTCCTTCATAATTCCTGCTCTACAACCAATGTCTGTCAGAGAAATGGGGCCAAATGGCTGAAGATTGATGCTGTAATGTATGGAGAGAAAATAGGAACTGTCCAGGCAGCCACTGGTATGTCATTTTTTAGTTTTGGAAGCTGCAGGCCCTGCACTTCCTATATAAACAGATATATTTATCCCTCTCAGGTCTCTGAGGTGGTTGAAGACTAGATAGCTAGAGTCTCATAGTTAAATTTTGAGTTGTTTAGGAATCAAGAGGGTGTTCCGGATCTAAGAAGATATTTTTAAAAGTATGAGGCAAGTTAGTATGAAAGCTGAGTTAGATATAGAACTTTAAACTCATGGAGATGGTTAGATAGTAGAATGTTAAAGTCAGGTGGCAAATACATATGGACTGGACATTGGGAATGTATGCTAAGCCATATAACTCTTATAATTGTGGCCTATTTATTTCTGTTGTTTTGTATTGTATTTATAGTTATAAGAAAAAGAACCATTTTTTGGACTGAAAGGGAGAGCTGTTGGGGGGAAAATGAAATACCTTAATCTAAAAAAAAAAAAAAAAAGAAGAGAAGAGGATGGGGGGGTTGAGGGGGAGGAGGGTGGAAGGGTGGGACTGGAGGGGTGAGTAGGGAGGGGATTGTGATTGAGATGTAACTTGAAGAAATAAAAAATTATTTAAAAAAATAAATAAATAAATTTAAAAAAAAGAAAAAAAAACATCCCTTTAAACTTTACATATATTTATTCCCAGTGGAGTTTTTAGGCATTATCAAGCCTACAAACTTCTAATAATTTTATCAAAATTGATTAAATATATTATTGCCGAGAATCAGGATAGAAGGAAATAATCAACAACCACTGCATATTTACAATACCCCAAGTATCTTTCTAAATGTTTTAAATATGTTAATACATTCAATTCTCATTAGCTAATAGGACAGTATCTATTTTATGTCTATTTTACAGAGGAAGAAACTTGAAACAAGGAGTTCTTAAAGTACACTGTTCTTCGAACAGAGATAAACTGCCCCTTTCATTTTGTGGAATTTTCTATAAAAGAGAATGTATTCTGGCTGAAACAGTATAGATATAACTTTTGATACGTTGTTATTGTTGAGACAAGGTCTCTCTTTGTAGCCCTGGCAGTCTTAGAACTCAATCAGATTGGCCTCAAATACACAAAGGTATGCCTGCCTCTGCCTCCTAAGTGCTGGAATTAAAGGAATATAATACCACATCCAGCACTTCTTAAAGCTTTTTTGAAAGCATTTTTTTTTCAAAAAACTCAAGAGTTCATGTGTATTTCTATACTAGCACTGTCCAATACAAGAGCCAACAGTTACATATGGCTCTTGAGCATATGAACTACAGCTAGAATGAACTGAGAGATCTACTAATTGTATACATCAGGCTTTGAATTTAATATGAAAAAAGTAAACTTTGTATTGATTATATGATAAGATTTTGATATATTGGCTAAGTAAACATATCACTAAAATTAACTACATTTTTAATGCGACTACTACAAACTTTTGAGTTACCTAGTGGCTACTACTATATTAGCTCCTGGACAGTTGGTTTAAGTTTGGGGTGTAAGAAAAATAGTAACAGACAGTTTATGAGCTTTGTTTTACCAATCAATATAAGTCTAAGTCCCTCACAGGAGCACTTTAAAGTAAGAAATGTCTGTGTGTGTGTGTGTGTGTGTGTGTGTGTGTGTGTGTGTGTGTGCATATAATGTTACACAAACACTGAGCTCATGAAAATATATGACTAATTTTTTACTCCAGTCAGCAATCAAGATTACATTACAACCAAGCAGCACTCAGGTAAGCCTATACTTGTAGATAACATGATACAAAGAAAGCAAATCACAGTGGAAATGATCACTAAGAGGAAAACTATTTTCTTTTAAACTGAAGTCATAATGGTGCCTTTCATTAAAAATAGCCACACACTTAGCTTCCAGAATATAATAAATACCATCCTATGTGATAAGTAAAATTTGAATTTTCTGATGGCAAAATTGGTGGACATATTAAAATGTCCAATGTTTGATATCTGGTATTGTTTAGAAAATATACAGTTTATGTATACTTGTCACATTGTTTTGATCAATTTTATACATCAAACATGAAGCCTTTAGTTGGTTCTTCTAAACAGATGCTGCTCCTCTATATAGAAGAAAATTACTCCATAAAGTTTATATCAGATATGTGGAAAAGTCACATTTATAGTCATGGCTACTATCAGCTGTCAAGCCAAAGAATATTGAAGAAAGCCAAGAAATTTTAATATATGCTGGTTAATTTATCATCTAAGTGACATATGTAGGATAAAAAAGTGAAATGGTTAAGCAAAATTCAATTATTTTTAAAGGTCTTTTTGGTGTTATTTTCAGTTGCATCTATGATTTGAGAAACTATGGTGACAAAACAAATTAATAAGAACCATAAAAACAATAATATGCACCAAGGTGGGTTTTTTTCCCTTTCCCTTCCAGGAAAAATTTAAATACCAATTTTTAAAGTAGTGCTATTCTGATATTTTCCTTTGTACAGAAACTTATTAAACCATCTAGCCTCTGGCTGCTCAAACCTGGTCTCCTTTATATTTAGGGCTGAAGAGCTACTGGAGAGCGCTGCCCTATACACTAGGGAACAGTGAGCAGCTTCCCTCGTGTCTACACAATAGGGACAAGCAATGGCATTTTTCCAACAGTTCTGACAACCCAATGGGCTTAACCACTGCCATGTCTTCAAGGAGCCAAGTTCTCCCTAGCTGAGAATCATTAGTCTATTCCTACCCAAAATACTTTCCTATTTGTTCAAAAATTAATTACTGCAGTACTCCCTACAATAATATTATTTCACTTTTAGGGCTCTTTGTAAGGGATTCTTAGTTGGCTTCAGTAAGAAGTAAACCTGCTGAAATCACATACAAAATAGCCTAGGTACGTTTTTGTTTCACCATATGCACTGGAAGATTTTCTGGAAAAAAAATTTAATTAGCTTTGTTAAATCTTTAAAGGGATATCACCCTTTAATAATTAAAAGGGGACAAGAAACAGTGCTTCAACCAAAATATTCACTATGCGCTGAAGTTGTCTTTTTAAAGATACAAAGATTTAAAATTTTATTTTAAATACAACAAATAATTTATTTGCAGTGTTGTTTATCAGGCAAAATTGCTTCACCACACTAACAAACCATATATACAATATACATCTACTTAGTGCATTATTTATTCCAGGCAACTATGTTTTATACATACATACATATGTCATATATATGTTTAATATGACACTTAAATTCCATTTATCTCACTAAAGAGAAGAGATTAACAAAAGTTGTATAAAGTCTATATATATTGTACATAACTGAAAATTTGTTTATCAAAAATTAAGATAAAAAGAAAATAAAAATTAGCTAAATAGCATTTAAAGAAAAAATAAAGGCAAAAATTACAATTTATTCTTTTGGTAAAAAGTATAAGGCAAATGTAAGAAGCAGAAGAGATCCACCAACTAATAAATTACTGTCTAAGCACTTCCTATCTTTTCTGCCTTAAAACAAAGATGAAGCGGATGCCATACTCCCTACTGCCACACTGAATGACAGCACTAGACGCTTGAATTAAACCCAAAGGTTGTCAAATTAAATAAAAAATATCTATGAGATGACCTAAAATTAAAAGCTTAGCATTATGCCTCCAATGTGACAAATGCTTGATAAATACGTCCTCTCCTCCCTTTCTCTTTGTCCACAGGAGCTCAGTCTTACCTTCAATAAATGTCAAATTTCTACAGATTCCTTTTACACACAGCACAGTAAAATCTTCTTTGTGAGTCAAACCACATAAACTTAGTACCTAAGAGCTAAACATGTAAAATGCTTATGTAACTGTAGTTTTATAACCTGGAGAGACATTTACTTTTTAAATTCTCCATGTATTCCATGGTGAAATTGTAAATTTACACTGCCAAAAATGTTTTTTAGATTACACAACTATAATGTACAACTTAAAAAGCCATTGCATTCACTAAGTGGACTAGGAATAATAAACACACATGTAACCAATAAATATATAAGGAGTAGCTAGAAAGAATCTATCTGCTTCAAGACTAACAAATAGAATTAAGGTAAGCATGTGTACAATGGGCAGAATGATGATTAAGAATATGTACTAAATAACTCTTTACAAATAAGTTAGAAAATAATTTTGAGTCTATATGTGAAATTATCACCCCAAATAAAATACTATCATGCCTAACCAAAACAACTGCTAAGACAGAATGTTCCTACCACTTAAACGTAATTTTTCTTAAAGGAATGAATAATGAAGTTTATTTTACATACTAACAACTGAAAATACTGTATAAAATTATATTTCACACAAGAGTAAGATTATATTGATAAAGGTAAGTCACACAGAAAAACATACAGTATCAGACATTCAGTGGGGGGTGAACTGCAACTCAAAATTATATACATCTTCTAGCACAAAGAACAAAATTACATTATTTACATATTTACCTGCACAGCAAGAGATGCTGCATTGTCAGAAAGCAAAATTTGTTCCCCTGTGGAAACATAATGAAAGGTCTAAGTCAAAAGTTTAACTGCTAAGTAAATAAAATATATTTATAACATTCTAAAGCTATTTTTATTTTTAAAAAATCCTACGCTAAAGAAATTATGAAGCAGAACCATTTGTTGGATTGAAAAGGGAAGCTGTTGGGGGGGAAGAGGGTGGAAGGGTGGGACAGGAAGGGGGAATAGGGAAGGGTTTGTGACTGAGATGTAACTTGAAGAAAAAAAAATAAAGTACTTATATATATATAAAAAATTATGAAGCTTTATATCAATGCTGTAATGCAAGTTTTGATTAAATTACCATGTATAAATAATGATAAAATAGGACTGTTCTAAAATTTATTTGATCATTTATCTCCTTTTATTAGCAATTAAAATTGTTTATTTAAAAACATTCATGTTTTAAGTTTTGAAAAAATATTTCTTTTCTTTCCATTAAAAAGAAGTAAAATAGTATCTGTTCAAATGTCTCTAGTTAAAAGTAAAAGCATTCACAACCACATAAAGCAGCTTACAGTTAATACTGCACAGTATGTGTAGGTCTGTCACACAAAAGAAAGATGACAAGTTCGCTGCAATAAAAATCCCATGCTTAGAAGACGGGGCTGCTGCCTATTAGTCTTCATTACTTTGCAGTCTTCTGACAACTGCAGCAGGCTGCTGAGCCCCAAATGGGGTCCATAATGTGATCTGATGATATATGAAGAGCTGCTAAAGGGAGCCTGAACCATCCTAGCCCACACATTTTAACAGTTCCTTTTTACTGAGAGCCCACTTTACCACAGGACTTCAAAAATCTGCTGTCTCAGCTATTGGCGCAGTAAATCTGCCAAGTGCTCCTGCAACCACATCATTTTACACTGCCTACAGCAGCTAATATAATGAGTCAATAATAAACTAAGGACCTTATAGGCTATGAATAGTTGATTTAACTGGCAGATATAAGTTTACGCAAAATCTCATAGACAAATTATACAAGGGAATCCCTTCTTTGTGTTTTATATTCTCATTGCAGAAAATTCTATTGGTATATTTGGGGGTTGCAGAGAGTTTCGCTTGTTTATTTGGTTGGTCTGCTAGTTTGGTTTAGTTAGGAGTTTGTTGTTGGCTTTAAGTGTATTTTGATACAAAGCCATTTTCAATTGTGAATAAGAACTTACCTGTCAGTTGCTGATATAAGGTCGCATTTTCAGGCCAAGGTTCTGTAGCTGCAGAAATAAGGCAACGATAATTAGGCACATGGTGCAAATGTGTACTGGTAATCAGTTAAGCTCATCAGTATGTATACTGGCAAGTATTTAAAGTCTCCTGTAAGGTAACACTTAGCTACAGCAATGAATCATACATACTATGTTAGACTGTTTGATAACCTGAACACAAAGGCTGAGACTGTTTTAGCATTGTGTGGTAATAAAGTTTTTCATACAAAAAAGGAAGATTATCTTGCCAACTTAAAAGAAAATTAAGATATAAAGTTAGCCTCCTCAAAAAGAGCTATGTCCAAATATTGTTCATACATGCAAAAAATACTAGTATTTTATTCAGTGAAAAAAACATAGTAAAATAATGTCTAGAACATTTTATTGTAGGCTTTTCAAAAAGTAAAATTTCAAGCCGGGCGGTGGTGGCGCACGCCTTTAATCCCAGCACTTGGGAGGCAGAGGCAGGCGGATCTTTGTGAGTTCAAGGCCAGCCTGGTCTACAAAGTGAGTCCAGGACAGCCAGGGCTACACAGAGAAACCCTGTCTGGAAAAAAACAAAAAAAAAAAAACAAGTAAAATTTCACAAACTAGATGAAAGGACCAAACACATCTGTTAACAGCCCTACCACCTTTCCTTTTTTAAAAGTAGAGGATTTTATTTGTTTGTTTTGTTTTTTTTTTTCTTTTGGTTTGGTTTTGGCTTTTGGTCTTTCAAGACTGGGTTTCTCTGTGTAGTAAAAGTAGCATTCTAAAACATAGGAACCCCGATGACTATGAACGGGCCCACTGCCTTGTCTGCAGAACTCCACCCTACAAAAACTAACAGCCAGGCAGCAGGACAGGCAGGACATATAACAATGTGGAACCAAGTCAGCAAGGGTCACCTCAAATCTGATATGAAGCTTTACCTTGACCCTACTCTCCCACATACAGCTACAAAGAGAACAAAACAATCTACTAGTGCTGAGGAGAAGACTCGGTTTTAAATAATGTCTAATCAACAGTGCTTATGAAGCAATAGTTCCATTAATAGAGTAAACAGAATTATGAGGATCTCATTTACAAAGTTCTTCTCTATAAAGGACATAAAACACCAAATTAATCCTAATGTAGTAACTATCATTATTCTTAGCACGAAAGTGGGCTGTGGTAGTTAAAATTGATAGTTTTCTAACTATGTTTATGCTAAGCCAGTCTCTGACACAGCAACGAGTCATTTTTATTATACAATTACAGTTGATTTTTAAAAGAAATTTACATATGTAAAGCATTTTTAAGATGGATCATTTAAGAGGCAACTGGTAAAGAAACCTCCTAAATTTGTTATTATGCTTTAGAATCAAATAAAGACCACAATATTATCAAAGTTGCAAATGTTACATTTGACCTAATTAATATACATAAAATTAAGTTGAGGTGATAATACTAAGAAATCATGAAGCAAATAACGGACCATGAGTAGTATTCTATACTGTTAGCTACAATATTATGCATCTATGTAAAGGCGACTTGACTTCAACACATGCCAAAAAAAAAAGTGAGACTAAATATTTTACTGTAAACATTTTAACAAAGTAAAATTTCAATAAGAACCCAATTAACCTGTATACTACAACTCTTAAAAGCCAAGGAAACAAAAATAAGCTGCCATTAGCAAATTACTCAAAAGTAACTTTTTAGGATAAATTGTATGGTCAATATCCCTGTACCATTTACTTCTCCAAACAACACAATGAGGCTGAATTATAAGATCCTTCATCATCAAATATTTAGTTTTATCCAACACATAAACCTTGTTAACAATAAAGCACAGAATAATATTTATAAACTTTCCAAAGAATAAATATTAAAACTCAGTTCCTGAGGGAATAGACGTGTCCTATACCTCTGTGTGAGCCATAATGTACCATGTCTTGCATACCATATTTGCTACTCTATTAGTTTATAATATGAGCTATAATGTGAACATTAATTCAAACTTCAATAATTCCAGTAGTTCATGGGCAGAATGCTCACTGAGTGCTTGCAGGAGTTAGCACACAGGGCTAATTCATGACCTCCACTATGACAGAAACTCCAGATCTAATCCAAAAGAGTATACATTTATATGAAAGCAACAGAAATTTTACAACATACTACCTGACTACAAATAAGTTGCCTATAAATACCAAGAGCTCTAGTATGAAAGGGTTAATGTTTTGTTTGGTGCAATATATAAATTGTATTTCAACTCATCGGTTATTGAAAATAAATTCCCAAGAAGAAGCACTACAAAAACATTTAATAATTTCTTCACAAATTAGAACATATCAGGTTTAAAAAGAAGGCAAATAGATTATGAAACCTATGTAGCCATTTCATTTTAGCATCTGGGAAGTATAGTGTCATGAATCAACAGATAAGGAACTGTATGCAGAAAATGACCAATCTAACTCACCCCTGACCATCTCAGAACCATCAAATGCCATTACTCTGAGGACAGTCTATGTGACCTAGTTTAAATAATCATATTTAAAGTGTGATGAGGGAAAATAAGTCACTAGTACTATTCTGTAAGTATGTCAAAAGTGAAAATCCCATGCTGGGTAGCATGTTGATAGATCCATAAATGATCCATGGAGGTGTCATTCTAGGAAATAAGCTCTTAACTAAGTCAATGGTTCTCAATGTGTTGCAACCCTAGAGGTCAGGCAACCCCTTCCATAGGGGCAGCATATCAAATATTTACATTACAACTCATAACAGTAGCAAAATTACAGTTATGAAGTAGCAATGAAATAACCTTATGGTTGGGGGTCACCACAACATGAGGAACTGTATGAAAGGGTTGCAGCATTAAGAAAGGTTAAGAACCTCTGATCTAAGTAAATCCAAGAATCATGAACAATTATCACCCACATATGGCAAAATACAAGGCTACTTCTTGCTGTGGATAACATTAATTAATGCCTTTTATTGTAAACACCTGATCTAAAAGGACAACTTCTTCTGGTTTTCTCTTTCCCAATGTCAAGCAAGTCAATCTCCAATGCACCACTTGCCCCTGAGTTACATGTCAAATAAAGGGAGGTGGACATTTTTAAAGCATAGTGATAACAAGAGAAACCTGTAATACCTGTAGCATTTTAAAATTATTTTTAAAACAATAAAACATTTTCAGTTTTTAACTGTCCTTCAGTTGACTTGAAATGTTTTAGACCACAAAACTACTTCTAATAATAAGTAATATTTCATATTGCTTACCCATATGTATTTTCAACTTCCACTAGTAAAGCACTCCGTAATATGAAAGGCCATTTTAAACATCCTTAGGGAAGGAGCAGCCTCAGAATAATCAGAAAAGGTAAAACTAAAAGTTTCTTAAGGGGGGTTGGTAAGAAATGAAAATTAGGTGAAAGGGTTGTCTAATACTGTCAATGTACAAGTAACTTATGCCTAACCATAACAAGAGTTACATGTCGTTCTTAGAATAAAGATCCAAACTCTCAACATGACGTCCCAGATCCTTCTCGACCTTAGGAAAATCACCCTCTCTACCCATCACACACACACCTCCTCCCAAGTCCTTCCCACACTGCATTCCATCCATAATGACTTTCATCCAGTTTCTGAATGCACTACAATTTCTCCTGCCCCAAAATTCTCTTGTACTGTTTCCTCTACTTAGAATGTTCTTTCCCTCATTTTGTGTCATCACATCTCAGCTCAAACATCACTTGCTCAGGCAGAGTCTGGTTTATGGACATATAACATATGTAGCTGAACAGAGCGAGCACTTGGGAAGAACCTGGAACAGGTTCTGTCCTAGTCCTGGGGTCTTCACAGTCTGTGAGCAAGAGCCTCAAATCTTCATTTTGCACTGTGTCCTCAAGTGTTGTACATGAACTTATCCCCAGGAAAGTCTTTATTGATCTCCCTAAATTACTCAAATGCTCACTTACAGACACCCTTTATATCACTTATCACAGTCAATATTTTTACAATCTAAGTGTTTAGTTATGTCTCTAAGCAGAAAATAAACTGTGAGTCCAGAAATCATGTCATCCTTAGAACCTAGCACACAGAAAATGCTGGCTAGATAAATGTTGAGTTTTATTATTACCATTTCTCTTATTATTACTCTGTATCATGTTATGCTAAGAGTGCTGCAGGGAAGATAAAGAAACTATACCATAGGCTGGAGAGATGGCTCAGAGGTTAAGAGCACTGGCTTGTTCTTCCAAAGGTCCTGAGTTCAATTCCCAGAAACCACATGGTGGCTCACAGCCATCTACATTGAGATCTGGTGCCCGAGCATATATGTAGACCAAATACTGTATACATAATAAATAAATAAATGTTTAAAAAAAGAAACTATACCATGTAGAAAAACATTAAAAAAAATACCCAGACAACTCCAAGACCACACAAGTCTAAAAATATTAAACAGTTGCCTGAAAACAGTTGGATCTCCAATTTCAACTTATCTTTTTAACTCTTCCTTTCACTCTTAGTGTAAAATTTTTGTGTGTCTAATATCCATTAAAGGAATCAACAACCATGACTGCTAAATCTATTTGGGCCTGCATACTGAAATACTGCACTAATGGGGATGTGAGATTTTAAAATGATGAACCCTACATTAAAGTCATAGGATGCAGAAAGCATTAACAATGAAACAGCATGTTAAGAGTTTGGGCCTTGGAGGTTTAGGAAGTATAACATTAATGTCTGATTGTTGTGATTTGAAGATGAAATGCCCTACCACACAAGCTCATGTGTTAAAAGGTTTGGTGGCCAGCTGAAACAGGGGAATCCTGCAAACTTCAGGAGGTAGGGCCTGGTTAGAGGTAGTGCAGCTCTGAGGATATACCTTTGAAGGCCCTCCTTCCTGACCCAGTCCACTGTTACCCGGTTACCTGGCCACCAGCAAGTTCACTTTGCCCTGTGTACTCCAAGATGACTGCCTTGCCTCAGGCCCACTGCAATGGGCCAGCTTACCAGGCTTGGAAATCTCTGAAGCCTGGAATAAATCCTGCTTTGTTTTTTCACAGGGATTCATCACAGTGACAAGGACACTGATGAAAACTATGTAGTTAATGTAAAATGTCAAATAGAAATGTTAAGTTTTAGGGTTTATATTTGGGTAAAAAATGCACAGCTAATTTACAGGTATTTTCTTCCATACATCAAAGGACTATCTTGTGAAGTACAAGTTATACACTCTAACCCACATGGCAGAATGTTGTTCTAATTAACTACTTATTCAAAGTTTCACCACGGAACCCAGATATTCATATGCTCCTGAACAAGAAAGAGTTCTTCTCTTTACTGGGGAAAAAAAAAGCCTTTTAGACCAAAAAAAGGGGGAGGATGAAGGAGGAAATACACAAATTAGTAGAGAATAGGGGTCCCTGGGTACCTACCCACTTAACACCAAGATCCCTTCCTTCTGTCCAACAATACATCAAATTTTTCCTGAACACTGAAAACTCTCTCACTTTTATGAATTTGCTCAAATTGTTTCCTTGCAATATTCTTTTACTGCCATATATCCAATCAAACACCTTCAGAGGCAATGTCACGTCCATCACGAGACGTTTATAGTTAGTGTGATTTCTCTTTTATATGTGCTGTCCATTCTAGTTTGTATTTGTCTTATGTCACACTTTATTTTCTACACCATCACACTATTAGGTCAATATTGTATCTCTAGTTTCCTAAGGAATAAATTCTTCAATACAAATTTTTTTCTATAGTCCTGAAGTTATGTTAAAATCTTGGACTCTGAATTGCTTCAAACAAATCACAGAAGTTTTAATAATACATACCAAAATATTAAATTTGAATTTGTCAAGTTTTAATTTGTTGTCTAACTACCATTTCAAGCTAATCTGTTTGTTGTAAGAATTTCAAAGTAAAACTATTTATTTTGGCAGCTAGAGAAATGGTTCAGTTGGTAAAGTGTCTGCCACTCAAGCTTGAGGCTCTGAGTTGGACATCAAGCAACCATTTAAAAAGCTTGGTGCTCTAGCACACATTTGTATTGCAATGCTGGAAAGCCAGACAGGAGATCCCTGGGGCTTGCTGGCTGGCCAGTGAGCCAAATCATCAAATTCCAGGTTCAGTGAGAGACCTTATCTCAAAATAAGGTAGAAAGTAACTGATCTCAACCAATGGCATACATACAAACTGGCATACACACACACACACACACACACACACACACACACACACACACA
>CAJQZJ010004748.1:501348-535487 GCA_907164525.1 Lophiomys imhausi | reverse complement strand
ACACACACACACACACACACACACACACACACACACACACACAAAAATACTGCCTGCTTTTGGAGAAATTAATTCATTCTAAGGAAAGAAATTACTAAATTGTTCAGTAGGTAAAGGCTGACCTAATTCAATCCCCAGGACACACATGGTATAAGGAGAGAACCAGCTCCCATGGGTTATTTTCTGATCTCTCCACACATGCTATGGTATGAGTACTGGCTCGTGACTTTAATCTCAGCTCTTGGTAGGTGAAGGCAGGTGGATCTCTGAGTTCGAGGCCAGCCTGGTCTACAGAGTTCTAGCACAGAGAAATCCTGCCTCTTGCCTACCAAAAAAGCCTACTATATCTTTTCATGCTAAAACAAAGACACTCTTAGTGGCTCACTCTAATTCATGTTTTAAAAATTAGAATTACTGGGGGCTGGAGAGATGTCTCAGTGGTTAGAGTACTGGTTACTCCTGCAGAGGACTATGGTTCAGTTCCCAGTACTCACATGATAGTTCACACAGCCATGGTTCACAACTCCAGTTCCAAGGGAGGTGATGCCCTTTCTGACCTCTGTAGGCACTAGGTATCCACATAGAACACACATATACATGCAGCAAAACACTTATTACATAAAATCTTAAATTCAAAACAATAGAATTGCTATTCTTACAGTATTCAGGTTAATATATCTTCAATTTTATTATTTTTTATAAAGAAATCGATTCCTATTTTGTAAACATAAATAAGGAACCGGAAATAAATCAGAGCATTCTGAGTGCATATCCCAGTTAATGCTATTGAAAAGCTACTAGTTCTTTCCCAACTTTCTATTTTGCTCCAGCCAATGCCCTGATTAGTTCCTACTTAGTGTCTTCCTTTACCAAGAGCAAAAGGGTTGCCTCAAGTTTTAGTCTTTAGGGAATAAGTCATTATTATGCAACTGAGTATTTCTAAAACTTTTCAAAATAGAAAAAAACTATTCTTGTATGTATTTATGTTGAGAAAGACAAAACAAAATTAAAAAGGGACAGTCACAAGGCAGGTGACATACCCTATAATTACAGCACTTGTAAGGCTGAAGCAGGGGGGATCATAAGTAACAGGCTAGCATAGGTTACATATAGACACTGTCTTAATAAAAACAAAATCTTTTTTTTCCTTCATTTTTTATTTCTTCAAGTTACATCTCAATCGCAGACCCCTCCCTATTCCCCCTCCAGTCCCACCCTCCCACCCTCAACCTCCCATCCTCTTCCCTTTTTTTTTCTTTTAAGTTTAAGGTATATCTTATTTCTCCCTACATAGACTTCTTATTTTTAATTTTTATTCTTTATCTATTTTTTATATATTAATTATATTTTTTTCTATTTTTTAGTCTTTTTTATCTATTGTATGCTTATTGGTTTGTTTGTTTAGTAGTTCTCTCTCCCGGGCAAGGAGACACTTTTCACTGATGGTACTGCTTCGTAGATCTCCAATGAATGAAGAGGCTCTTGGCCCTCATACGACCTCTCAACTGAGATGAGGGACTGTTATATAAGGACACCCCACCCCAGAGAAATGGGATGGAAGGGTTAGGAGGTAAAGAAAAAAAAATGAAATGTGATGTTTGGGCCTTTTACTACTAATCGTCATAAACTGTTTAGGATAATTAAGAAATGCAAACTAATGGTTATGCAAGCCGGTCATTCAGTTAGGTACTATGACAGCCTATTATAGTTACTTCCTAAGCTAATCAGAAATAAACCGGCAAGAGACAAGCAACATCTGCTTACCCTAATATAAGAGATAGATAGGGCCTCTTCAAAAACCTCAAGGGATCTGCAGAATATGGCATTCAAAGATGTTTTCGTAACTTTAGATTTTTTTATATCAAGACATATCAACTCCTGACAGCACCCCCTATTCTCCTCCAAGTAGAAGATGAGCATCGAAGAATCTCCAGTGGGAGATGATTGAATCAGTCGCAAGCCTATCTCTTGGTAGGAAAAGCCCCTTGAACCAACTGTAGACAGAATGCTGTCCAAAAAGGACAAAACCTGGAAGCAGGTAAGTCGACAGCCTAGCTCTGCCAAGACAGGGTAGGTTAAGTCCTTCATAACCCCTGCTCTACAATCAATGTCTGTCAGAGAAGCGGGGCCAAACGACTGAAGAGCGATGCTGTAATGTATGGAGAGAAAATGGGAACTGTCCAGGCAGCCACTGGTATGTCATTTCTTAGTTTGGGAAGCTGCAGACCCTGTACTTCCTATAAAATCAGATATATTTATCCCTCTCAGGTCTCTGAGGTGATTGAAGAACAGATAGATAAAGTCTCATAATTAAATTTTGAGTTGTTTAGGAGTCAAGAGAGTGTTATACATCTAAGAAGATACTTTTAAAATTGTGTTGCAAGTTAGTATGAATGTTGAGTCAGATATAGACCTTTAAACTCATGGAGATGTTTAGATAGTAGAATGTTAAAGTCAAGTACCAAATACATATGGACTGGACATTGGGAATGTACGTTAAGCCATATAACCCTCATAACTGTGTCCTAATTACCTCTGTTGTACTGTATTGTATTTGTTATAACAGAAACTTTTAAAGTTTTAAGAAATAAATTAAAAAGACAACCCTTAAATTTTAAAAGCCATAAAGCAGTTGCTAGCAATATACATGATAACCTAACAGCCAAAACATAAATATTTGTCCAACATTATATTAATGCATTTTTCCATTAATTTACTTTATGTCCTGATCACAGATTCCCTATTTTAATTGTATTTAGGCTATCCTTAAGCTTTACCAACAAATACAATTCTAAAAAGCCACTATTCTTTACAAGTAGTCTATTATAATAATACTGAAATGACTGACAGCAAATAAACTCACATAAGTACATCATTAGGTCTCTTAAAGAATTCCTCAATGTCAAGTTAAGTGATGAGTCACTCAGGTGACAGATGATCCTTCCAACCCATTCATTCAGGGTATTTCACACTATGAAAGTGGTGACCTAATAAAAAAGTCTAGATTCCAAGTCCATTTCTTGATCTAATATAAGAGGACAAGAGACAGGCCATGAAAAGAGGTGCTCTCTGTTGTTGGTTTCTCTCGTTTTTAATTCTGCATTTCTAATGTACAACATGACTCCTCTGGCATATGAACATAGGTGAAGATATAATTTGTAGAATAACAGGCACTAATATTACATGCTGCTTCAATTCTGTCATATTTCCAATCCATCAAATTGATTAATGCTATAATAACTCTACACAAACCGATCATTTGTGCACTAATGAAGTCAAACTCAGTGTATCCCTAGGCAACTACATTCCAAAAGTTCATAGATGTCATTTCTTCAGCCCAGCAAAACTACTTGTGCTACAGAAAAGGAGTAAGACACATGTGCAGTCAGTCTATCCCCAAATTCAGACCACTTTCTTCCAAAGGTGTAAATGTAAACACTAGCAATATAACAAAATTCTCAAACAAGAACTTGGCAGATCTTAAACAATCAAAAGTTACTGCATAACACAGTGAAAACAAGAAATAAAATTTCTAATTTGATAAAGACATCAGACTGATGACTTCAGTGATATCAACAAATACACTAAGTTTAAAACCTGTCTTTTAGGTAAATCTAATTAAATGGATTTTAAAGATAATTAGACTTAAAATATAAGACTATCATAATGGGAATTAAAGAATGTTGTCTTAGGTATTAAATTCAACATTAATTCAATCTGCATGCTACAGAAAAAAGGCAACAACATATTCCAGCTAATAATCATGAGACGACTAAATAATGTCCCCAAGATACAGCTGAAGATAGGATATTTAAAGACTTTACAACAAATCTGTTACAGAGTGACTCTTTCCAAAACAGGAGTTTAAAGCCATGGTTAAAAGCACATATTGCTCTGGTGGAGGACCCAAGTTCAGATGCCAGCATCCACGTTGGGCAACTCACACTCACCTGTAACTCCAGCTCCAGGGAATTCAATAACAACCTCTTCTGGCCCCCAAAGGCACCTGCACTCAGATTCATATACCCCCACAGATATGAAACGAAATTCTCCCAGCACCTCAACAGTTTGAGAGATCAGTTCATGCCAGAAAGTGGCTTATATTTTGAAAAACTAGAAATGCAGGAGTCATGTTGTCATTTTTATAAACCTAAAACACAGGTAGGTGGCCTGTGTAGCACAGGGGTAAGTCAATTTAGAATTCACTGCAAGGAAATGCATATACAAAGATTAAAGACTAACAGATTCAAATAAGGACTCTCAATAAGGGTTTTCTGAGACTTATAATGTACCTAAATTTTTAGAGTGCTTGCCTGGCTTGCACAAAGAACTTGGCTCAATCTCAGCACCAGGTATTAAGGCATATGCCTATAATCCCAGCACTCAGGAGGTAAGAACAGCAGAATCACAAGCTCAAAGTCATCCTTGGCCACATATCAAGTTCAAGGCCAGCCTAGACTACATGAGACTATCTCAAAAAAAAAAAAAAGTTTCTTAGAGTTACAGCCTTGGTTACAAGTCATCTTAAGTTCTTAGGAATAAGAAAGTTATTGATTGGTATCAGAGCCTTTATTGCTTGTGATGTGTGAATATATGAATACATAAACTATACATAGTATTCATTTCAGAAAGTAAATTTAGCAGGTAAATTTACAATCATTTTTGTTTACTTAATACATATAATATACACAAAAAGAATGTCCTAGAGACACAGATGGCACCTAAAATAAGATGATATTCTTTTCATCTCTTTCATTCATTTAGTTCAGATAAGGTAGTATTGAAGATCTATGAAGATTAATTCAAAAATATTTTTGACCATCTTATTCTACTTACTCAAGTAAGTATTTGTGGATATGTCTAAAAGCTATGTATTAAAACATACTTTAATGATATGTATTAATTCTAAGATCCCCCAAAAAATATTATTAAAGCCATTTAAATGAACAAACAGGCTACTGAATGCCTAAAGCATACAAATGGCTTTGATAAGGCAAAGATGGCCATCAGTCCCAAGGCAGCTGTGTCAGTGCTCTGTGTTCTCTTTGCCAACGTTATTTATTTAGCTTTCTTCTGACTTCAGCCCATTTTCCCCTGTAAACAGTATATAAGATATTACACTTCTTAATAAACTCAAATAAGCCATCAGTTTAAGCAAGACCTCCTTGTCTCAGCTTTCTGTCTTCTTCACCTTCCCATCCCCAGTCCCCTCCTCAACACCTGACCACTGGGAATCCTTATTCTTGTGGGTTCGGTCATAAGCCAATAAGCAGCACTCCTCCATGATCTAAGCATCAGTTCCTGCCTCCTTGACTTCCCCTGATGATGGACTATAAAGTATAAACATTCCCTCTATCACACACAAAAAAGAAGATTCATGTTCTCTACCTCCCTCTTCCTTCTCTTGTCTGTTTCCTTTCCTCCCTCAGCAGAGTCCTCGCCTGCTGCCTAGAACTACAATCTCTGGACTCTTGAGACTTAATATCAGTCATTTCCTGGGTTCTCCCAGGCCTTCAGCCTTGGACTGAAACATCAGCTTCCCTGGTTCTCAGAACTTCGGATTTGTACTAAGCCCACTAACAGCATCCCAAGGTCTCCATATTATAGACAGCCTGTGTAAAACATCTCATTCTCCATAATCAAATAGGCCAATTCCCCAAATAAATTCCCTCTCACATATTCATCCCTATACCTGTCCCTATTGACTTTCTTCCTCTGTAGAACCCTAATACAAAGGAAAATATATAAAGAGTAATTCAGAATTCCAACTGAAGAACAAAAACACCAATTATCAGTTAAATAGTTAACATATTATAACTAGCTTTCGTCACTAGCCAAATCAGTCTTTAACTGATAAATGGTAATAGTAAAAACAATGACACCATAACAGTCCTTTAATAAAACATGCAAATCAGAAACATTACTTATAGTTCAAAGTATTCATAAGCTTTTGTTTACTTAGTTTTGGCTTTTGTGGTGCTGAGGACTGAACTCAGAACCTCAGGTATGCTAGGAAAGCATGTTAGGCAAGTATTCTACAGGGCTATGTTCCCAGTCTCAAAACACTTTCATTTAACATAAAGACTTGAAAGGAAGATTAAAAAAAAACAGCCAAATTATTAGTCAGCAGCCAGTAATGATGGCCTCTTAATGCTAAACAGATTAAAAAATGTATTTATATAAAGTTTTAGTCAATGCTTAGGTTAACCAGATAAAATATATGTGAAAAGAAATTCTATTACATCTAAGAATGTTGTATTCAATTAAATACAGACCAAAAATCTTTTTTTTCATCCAAGTGCAGATTATGTTATAAAGAAATTTTTGTGATTTAAGTTCTTAGGGATAAAAATATACAATTAGCACAAAAACACACAATGAAGTGAATTTTACGGCTTCTATTTCACCGACACAGTTATAGTTAATGGAAACTGTCGTGACAAAATGATTGTTTTTATGAAAAGAGCCTTCATTACTAACCCATCAAATTTCATTTTTATTACTGATATAAAAAAGTTCAAAACCATGATTCATTTATAGACTATACAAAAATAAGAGTTCAAGAATAGACGGTCATTTACAAAGCAATAAAAAATTAAAGCATGCATTTTTCTTACTGGCAAGGCGAATACTTCTCTTCCACATATAATGAGTTTAGCTAAATTTACTGAATATTATAACTTCTGTCTTTAAAAAAAAATGAAAAGTCTCAATTTTCAATATCTTATCTATTTGGTATCGTCAGTCTGTCTAATAACTACTTCTCAAGATATTTTTTAAATGTTTGAAAAATGTTAAGAAGTTTGATGACGTTTTCTTTCAATTTTCACTCAAATATGGAAAGCTTAAGCTAATATTAATAAGTCACTGACATATTTTACAGGGTACCCATCACCAAAATCTTTTAAGATTAAATCATTAAAATCATGGACCTGTGAGTATAGCTGAGCGGTAGAGTATTTACCTAACACAGTCAATGCACTGGGTTCCATCCCACACACATCTTAGAGAGAGGTCAGTTAAGAGTATCAAAGTGTAACAGAGCTTAACAAGAAAATTAAAACTGACATTATACCTCATCTGCAGACTATTTCAGCAAGCATGTTTTTCAAAGAATCCTAGCAACATATCAAAAGTTTTCAAAGGGTGCAAAGCATTGCCTTTGAATCTGGTTTGCAATATATTCATGACTACAGTAGGATCAAATAACAGACCACGCTCCTGTCAACAAACTATACATTGCCTCTCCTCTGAAGCATAGCCTTATTTTGTCTGTTTGGCTTCACCACCTGCCCCTTCAAAATCAACTTCACATCTACCAACATGGTAATTCCATAGTATAATACTATTCACATGACTGATAATGAAAAAAAAAAAGATTATCTGAAATGTGATGGCCAGTTAAGTAACTTCTCTGTATTTCTTTGGTGCCTTCCTCAATGCTACTGGGAAATTCTCAGAAAACCGAGTTAAAACAACTAAAGAAAATATTTTATTTTCAAGAGCAAAAGAATTAAATGTATTGTCCTTAGCACATTTAAAATATTAATGCATTTCTTCAATTATCTGTTGTACATTTCATCATTAAATACTTTGAGAGCTCAATATGGTCTTGTCAACAGTAGCATCACTGCCCCTTCATACCAAAACAAAAAACAAACAAACAAAAAAACCCACTTTTTTGGTGGTACTGAACATCAAATTCAGGCCTTTTATATGAAAATGCTCTTCCCCTGGACTATACTACACGCTTATCAATATTACAAGATTCTTTTAGCCTCTATTTTTATTTTATTTTAGCCTTTATTTCAGCCTCTAGAACATTTCTTGGTGTGATGAAAATCTATATGAGAAAAAACAGAACAAAGTACACTTTATTATCAATTTAAAAACATTTTTAAAATATACCTGTTTATGTGTGAGTGTCTGTGTATACTGCTAGGGACCAAACACAGGGCCACCCACATGATTGGTAAATGCCTTGCCATTGAGCTATATTCTTAACTAAAACATGCTTGCTTTAATACCACTTATTTTCAAGATACTTACATTTAGGGACATATCCATGCTCAACTAACTATAAATAAATAAATAATAAATAATCCAGAAACTTATGTATTAGGAAAGGCCGCCATTAAAAAAGTAATAAAAATTTAAAATACAGAGATTATTTATAAAAATTTTAGGGGGCTGGAGAGATGGTTCAGAAGTTAGGAGCACTTCCAGAGAACTTGGTTTCAATTTCCAGCACCCACATGGCAGCTCATAACTCTCTGTAACTCCAGTCACAGGGGATCCAACACCATCACACACACAGACATGCAGGCAAAATAGTGCCCATTAAGAAAAAAAAAATTTTTTTTAAGTTTTCTAGACAATTCAATATCCAGGAAGTTTTTATCCTTTTAAAATTCCAAATCCAGCTTATAATAATCTAGAGAACCAAATTGTTCATTCAAAGTCATAATTTATTATTCTTTCCATATTACATGGGTAAAAGAATAATTTAGTTCCTCTTCAACTTTAAGAAACTAATCCCACAAATGCAAGCACTACTGCAGAGAAGAATCATCCACCTTCAACGGTTTTGGCCCACATCAACTCGAGCAAGCTGACTTGCCAAATTCCCTTTTACTCTCTAGTTAACATGGGCTGCCAGAATGTTATACAATAAGTGGTAGGAAGGCAAAACAAGACCAACGGCCATCTTCTACTCATTTCTGTAAATGTCATCCCTCAAGCTCACTGCCTCTGTCTGCTAACCTAGGCCTAGTCCTGGAAGCTTCTACCCTTCCTATAATCTAATTTAGCCATAGAATGTTTTCAGCCTCCGAGACTTACTCTGAATAAGCTCACCCTTTCTACCTCTTTCTGAACTCTGGCTGGCCATTCTCAGCTGTTCTGCCCAAACTCCTCTCCAAGCTGACTGTTTCAAACTGGCTTCTTTCTCGGTCTCTGGCAAACTGCTCTGCTTGGCCTCAAACTAACTCTAGTAATCTGTTCTAATCTTCTAGCTCCTCATTCTCTGGCTCCTTTTGTCCTCACTTGTGTCTAGCTTGTTCTCTCTTCAACCTCTCTCTGTAAAACTCTCCTGGTAAAACGGCCTTTTTTTTTTTAAATAACATTTTATCATGAAAAGCATCTTCTCCTGGATATTCTACTGTTAATGTAGGTGCTGCTGTGAAGGAATTCAATTGATACAATTAAAATTCATAATTATATGACTTTTAAAAGGAGATTATGAGGGTAGGAGGGTAGGGCCTGGAGGGGTGGAGGGTGGGGACTATGATGGAGATGTAACTTGAAGTAATAAACATTTAAAAAAACAAAACAAAACATAAAAGGAGACTGTGCTGGAAATCTGTCTTAAAAACCTAAAAGCCCTTTAAAAGAGGGACTAAATCCTCTCCGAGATCACACATTCCTAACAGCACCTGGTCCTAAAATGCTTTCTCTTCCTCCTAGATGCCCCCCTTCCTGTTCCTGACTGTCTGCTTTTCAAATTTTCACTTTGCTTAGTCAGCCATACAACTGGAACATGGGCAGATGTGGGTATTTCTGTGTAGACACAGCTCCTACAGTCTCTGATCTTTCATTTATAGCAATTGATACAATATCCTAAAAACCCTAGCACTCAGGACATAGAACCAGGTGCAACTCTGTGAGTTCAAGGCCAGCCTGCTATACATAGCAAGATCCAGGCCCACCAAGCAAGTCTACATAGTGAGACCTTGTCTCAAAAAAAACCTTAAAAACCCATCAGAGGGCTAGAGAGATGGCTCAGCGGTTAAGGGCACTGGCTGCTCTTCCAGAGGTCATGAGTTCAATTCCCAGCAACCACATGGCGGCTCACAACCATCTATAATGAAATCTGGTGCCCTCTTCTGGCCTGCAGATATACCTGCAGACAGAACACTGTATACATAATAAATAAATCTTTAAAAAAAAAACATCAGAATATGATTTCACAAGTAAATTATGGCTTCTTTACTACAATGAAGTACTGCATAACCATTCATATATGACAGTATATAATTTCATCACAGACATGAGAAGAGATCCCATTATGTCACATGACAGAAGAAATGCACCCTCTATGTTATCTATGCCTGTTGCTTTAATTTAGGACAAAGAAATGATACATTTGTGCAGCAAAATTTTGAATATGAGATGGGATTTTAAAGTCCTAATTTTGGCAGTAGCTGTCAGGTGATTTTTTTTTTCACTTTACTCCTACAGTTCTCTGTATTATTTTCATTTCTCTAATGACCATGGATCATTACTATTATTATTATTATTATTTATTAAAAATAAAGAATCCCATTTGACAAGGAAAAAAAGAGGCATACACATTCAAATTGTCTTGAGTCTTAAGAAGAAACAAGAGTCATTTAAGTAGACATTTCAAGAAGACAACAGCATGTGCTGAAGATGGACATTACAAATAGTGTAGAAAGGCTTGAGGTTTGGGGAAGGGGGTGACAAGAGATGAATGAAGCTAAAGTGACAGGCTTGGACTTAGGCAGAGGCTTTTAAGCCATGCAGCTGTACTGACATTAGGAAACCAAGGAGGTGTTGAAACTAGAAGTCAAACCAAACACTGTAAGAAAGTAAAAACCTTAAAATGCAACAATCCCACTGAGACTTGTAGTATAAAGATTATTTTAGAAGTAGGCAAGAGACACTGGAAACCCAAAAGATAGCTAATTCACAGACTAATAAGCCAAGTAAGAATTAACAAAACATAGAAAAAAAAGTTAAGAGTTGGGGAGACAGAGGAAGTCGCACCAAGGAATAAGAATAGAAAAGTGTGCAGGAGATACACTGTGAGCAGGAGATACACTGCTAGAAAAGAGACAAAAGTGATCACCTAGACTGAGCAATTCAAAGAAAGCTTCTCTAGTACTAAGCTTTCCATTATTCTAACAAAATAAAAATCAACTTATAAAAAAGAAAGGATTATTTTGCCTCAGTTTGGGAGGTTTTGGTTCACAGTAGGGCAGACTCATTGCTTTGGACCTGTGGTGAAAGCAGGTATATTAAAAAAAAAAAACTGCTCGCTTCATGGTGAGGACACATGGCAAAAGAGAAAAGGGCTCACAATCACTACCTCTTAAAAGTTTCTATGAATATCCAATGCTACAGAGGGGATCAAAACTGGATAACATGGGTCTTTGGGAAACATTGCAGATCCACACTACAACAGCTAACAAAAGCATGTCCTTTACAAAGCAGTCTCTCAGGAAAGGCACTGCAGAAGTACACAGATACCAGATGCCTTAAATGTTCCCCCCCCAAAAAAATCAGAAAGTATTCTAGTTCATATCCACTGAAAGGAAGAATAACCAAACTATCATGTTAAAACTTAAAGAGTTCTCAATTACAAAAAATTCATAACTACTACTACAATAAGACTATGTAAATACATATCTCTACCCTCTAGGTTAACCTTTTCCATGAACGCTAAATTATGACCAGAAACAGAATACTGTGGCTAGCTGTTGGATCTGAGTTACATCTATAAATCACTTAAAGGTAAATGTCAAACCCAGATTATCTTCTTTACAATTCTTGAATAAGTATAATCTTTTAATCTGAAAATTTATAATCACTTAAATTACAAAAGTAAAATAGGCTCACTATGGTAATTCAAATAAATCAGAAACACAGCTCGTCCATCCTCTACAAACACTTTATATTTTCTTGAAATTCCTGAGGACAATTAGCTGAAATATTCTAAAAGTTTTTCTTTGCTTATATAAACATGTGTCCACACAGAATTTATTTAATAAGTTCATACAGGATACATATCATACTAAAACTTTTTATTATACTTAATATAATTTACTTCCAAGCTAACATATATAGCATCTCTTAAATTTTAGAATTTGTAAATACATAAACATACCCACTGCTTTTATAAATTTATTTTACTTCTTTTTCTTTCTTTCTTTTTTCCCCTAAAGACAAGATCTCTCTATATGGCCCAGACTAGCCTGGAACAGGCATTCCTCCTGCCTCTGCCTTCCAACTGCTACTATTACCATGTCAGAAATAAATTTGTTTTTCAAAATGACAAATGTGATGTTTTTAACAAAGGTGCATACTGCATAAAGATTAAGTCAAACTACTTAACCTACCCATCATCAACTCAACTTTTTTGTGGTAACATTAGAAATCTATCCTTTTGGTTATTTTCAAATATACATTTGTGCTGGTTGGTTTCTGACATGTTCTTGCAAACCTAGACATATTGTGGAAGAAGGAATCTCAACTGAAAAAATTCTTCCATCAGGTTGGCCTGTGGGCAAGTTTGTGAGACATTTCCTTTAATGACTGATGTCTGAGTCCAGTTCACCATGGGTGCTGTGACACCTCTGAGCAGTGGTATGGGTCAGTTGTATAAGAAAGCAGGTTGAAAAAGCTACAAGAAAAAAGCCAGTAAGCAGTGGTCCTTCCTCCTCCATGGTCTCTGAGTTCCTGCTTGAGTTCCTGCCCTGAATTCCCTTCATGACAGGGGATGAACTATCAACTGAAAACTGAAACATATCCTTCCTTCCCTAGTTGCTTTTGGTCATGGCCTTTATCACAGCAAGAGAAACAGGAGCCTAGCATAACTGTCCTCCCAGAGGCTCTACCCAGCAGTGGATTGAAAGAGATGCTGGGACCCACAGCCAAACATTAGACAGAGATCTGGAAGTCTTATGGAAGAGCTGGGGGAAGGATAGAGGGACCCAGAGGGGATAAGAACTCCACAAGAAGACCAACAGAATCAACTAACCTAGGCCCATTGGGGGAGGGGGTCACACTGACTGAACCACCAACAAAAGAGCATGCATGGACTGGACCTAGGCCTCCTACTTATGTAGCCAATGACCAGCTTGGCCTTCATGTGGGTGCCCTAGCATTGGAGCAAGCGGTATCTCTGACATGGACTCTGTTGCCTGAGGAGAAGGAGAGAGGAGAACCGGGGGAAGGGATGGGAAGGTGGGACTGGGAGGATAGGAGGGAGGGGGCTACAATTGGGATGTAAAGTAAATTAATGAGAAAAAAGAAATCTAAGGAAGACAATATTACTACTAACTGTGGTCACCATGAAAGAAAAACAAACCACAAAAAATTTTACTCCTTGAGTCTAAATGAAAGGTTATGCCCTCTGATCAACACCTGTCCTTTCCACTTCTCCCCCCAACCCACCGCCCACCACCTCAGCCTCTGGTAATCATCGCCTGTCTACCCTGTTTCTGTAAGATTAACTTTGCTCAGATTCAACATGAAAGTAAGATCATACTGTATTTGTCATTCTGTTCCCAGCTGGTGTCACTTAACATGAGGTTCTCTAACTCTACCCATGTCATCATGAATGAAAGAGCTGCCTTCCTGTTAAGGCTGTATGTGTTCTTTTTGTATATATGCTCATCTTTTTGATCTGTTCATCTGTGACAGACACTTGGTTGGCTCCATATCTTAGCTATTATGAATAGTGCAAACAATGGAGTACAGATATCTCTCTGACAACTCATTTATTTTAGGTATTGAATGAAACTGTTGGACTGGTATATCAAAATCTAATATACATCTGGGACATTCTTATTTTTTGCTACCAGAAATAATGCTATAATAAAGATTACTACATAGTTATCTTAAGAACTGGTCCTCAAATTTCTATCAGATAAATCCACATGATTTCTGGATTAAAGTATAACATTTTAGTAAATATTGCTGTTAGGCTTCTAAAGGGAGCCAGATTTACACTCACTAAAAGCTAGAAAGTAATGTTTCTCTATTCTCTATGCCCTGCCAGTGCTATAGATTATCACATTCACCTTTGCATACCCAAGTAGAAAAAATTATATCAGTTACTCGTGGAGCACATCATTTCACCTCTTCATTGCCCACTTGTATTTCTCTTTTCATGAAATACTCAGATTTTTTGTTTTTCTTTTGGAAGATTTCCTTTTTTAATTAAGTGTTTTGCTTATTAATATGCATTAATTTATTTATGATGGGTTTTTAAATTGTTGTTGCTGTTTGTTTTGTTTGGAAAATGTTCTTCCTATAAAGCCAGGCTAGTTAGTCTCAAGCCTGCAATCCTCTTGCCTCGGCCTCCCAAGTGTTTGTGATCACAAGCAACAGCCCCAAAGCCCCACACAAGGCCATTCATGGCGTCTTTTATCATCAGAAGCTTTCAGTATTCTTAATCAACCAATTTTGCTAATTTTTTTCTATTATGGAATGTATACTCTGTGTTTTGCTTAGAAACCCCTTCTGCTATCCAATATTATTAAAATAATAGGGCTGGAGAGGTGGCTCAGAGGTTTAGAGCACTGGCTGTTCTTCCCAAGGTCCTGAGTTCAATTCCCAGCAACCACATGGTGGCTCACAGCCATCTACATTGAGATCTGCCCGGGCATATATGCAGTGTGAATACTGTATACGTAATAAATAAACAAAAAAAAGTTTAAAATAATATACTGTATCTGTCCTTACAATTTTCTCCTAATTATTATAAATTAGTTTGTGTTATACACCTACACTTAATTCAGGCAGTATTTTGACTTAGGAGCTGTTCCTATACTATTCCCTGAATTATCTATCCATAAATGCTTTCTCCTACCTTGATACCTAAGACAACATAAAAAAAATTCCTGGAAATTTTGTTAGCTTCACTGAGGTAGAATTCTAAACTTATCAAAAGTTTATCAAATATCATTCATCATTTTCTTGCTGAAAATAGATCACACATTGGGACACATACATAAAGAATACGAGCATATATAAAGAATAAGCATATACTATGAAATGATTTATAGTATAGTATCAGTCTAAATTAAATCACTCATCTCACCACATAGGCCTGACTTTTTCAAGCTAAGTGGTAAAATCAGAAATAACCATTACTTGAAATCTCAGTGTCACTCAAGTCATGGGTATTTAAAGAGAACAGGCAGTAGTAGTACACAAGACAGAACAAAACAAACATCCCTGCTTTCATGAAGCTTACAATCTACTGGAAGTGTCTCTCTCCCTTCTGTCCTATAAAATGACATTTCAAAGGAAAAAAGAAATCTATGTTCACACAAGTTCAATACAGTGAAAAGCATTTGGCAAAGTTTATAACGCATTATACTTTTCATTTCCAAAATACTTTTATCTCAAATGTACCCGTTTACCCTAGTGGCTATCTCCTTACTGTACTCATGTTGAGAACACTGCTGGAGTCAACACTCATCCCATTAACCTAAATTCTTCACTTTCTCTACCACAGTCACTTTCAACAAACTAAAAACCTCAAAAAGAAAAAAGATTATAAACCTATCTGCAAGTCAAGTTCGAACCATCGAACCTTAAAGAAAGGGATTTACTTTCTTTAAACTTCATGCAAATTAAAAGTAGTTCAAAGAATCCTACGGATTTTGCAAGTGCCTCGGAGAAGAACAACTTCGGTGGCCCGGCCGCAACAGGTAAAGAAGGGCAACTCAACGGTGACAGTCACCTTAAACTTGAGAACCCACGATCGGAGAGGTTGCCCCACTCCCACAGAAGCCTTGGGGGACGGGGAATGGAACCGTGGCCACGCCCCCACCTTCATCCCAACCCCGGGGCCTCCCCCATACCCCGAAACAGACGTGCAAAGAACAAAGCGCCGCGGAGGTACTGTGGACAGGCCTCAGTCCCTGCAGGGTGACCTTGGCCATGCGTCCTCAGTTTCCTCGCCCGGAAAGTGAGGCCAGGCCTTCATGGACGCCTCCACGCGGGCTGTGGGCTCAGCACCCTGGGGACCCACGGCTGCAGTGAAACTCCAGCCTTCTCCGCACGCGGCTCCCCGCCGCTGCCCCGCCGCTGCCCCGCGTCGCCCCGGCCCGGTCGGCGCCCACGAGGGTTACCTGCGATCTGGGAGACGAACGCTTCCGCCACCAGAGACATGTCGGCTGTTAGGCCCTGCGAGCGCGCCTGCGCTCCGCGGCCGTTGGCCCCCTCCCGCGCGACGTCGGCGCCCTCCCGCAGCTGACGAGCCTCACTGGACCAACGCTCACACCCGCCGAGCCCACCTCCCCAGCGGCGCCCGGGCCCGCAAGGTTTCCGCCAGGCCCGTCGGGGACTTCCGGCGTCGCTGCCCGTGCGCGCTGGCACTTCCGGCTGCTCCGCCCCGTGCGCCCCGGGCCGGTGTGAACAGACTCTATGTAATATCTCTAGGTATATATATATTCACACGTGTGTCGGCGCTTTTGAATTTTATTGCATCCTTTCAGGTACCCACCAAGATAGAAACGAAGTTAAACAGGTTAAAGGGCCCTGCTCCGGTACTGCTGGGCCCAGAAACCCACGAATTTCCTCCATTCCACTAATTGCAGGATTTGGGGTCCATGGACAGATATTGGTATCAATTATTTATTCAAATGCGCTAGCGATAAGGAGGTTTGAACAGCTTGTGATCTGTAACATAATTTGTCTTTCAACTCCATGCACCCAAAATGAAGCTCAGAATAAAAAAGGTTCATTCAATTTCTTGTCTGATTATAAAGGAAACAGTAAAGGAAAAGCACTAGATCCCATGAGTCTTTCCTCTTAGCCTAATCATTTTGCTAAGTTATAGGTTACAGAATTGGAAACATGAAGTTACACTTGTAGTAGATTTTGGAGATCATTTGATGAGCCAAAGCCCCCTTTCACTGATGAGAAAATGGCTTAGAGAGGTGAGATGACGTGTGCCTGTGTGTCTGTGCATGTGCAGACCCAAGACAACTTTTGGGAATTAGTTCTCTCCTACCATGTGGGTTTCAGGGATTCAATTCAAGTCCTCAGGCTTGGTGGCCTAGCCCATGCACACACATGCATCAGCTTGTGCAGGCCAGTGGTCAATGACTTAAGTTCCTCTTCAGACATTCCATCTTGTTTTTTGAGACAGGGTCTCTCACTGACAATCAGGAGCACAAGGATTAGTCTGGCCAAAACCACTAGGCGCTCTGCCGGTCTCTACTCACTTCCTCCCAGCCCTGGAGTTACACCAGCACCTGGCTTTTACTTAGAAGCTCAGGACCCAGGAAGGGTCCTCATGCTTTACTCATTGAGTATTTTACCCATTTACCCAGCCTGGAGAAGGCTGACTCATTTTTATTAACAGTACATCAAAAAGTCAGGACTGAGCAGGTAGCTCACTGGTAAAGTTCTTGGCTAGCATACTGGAGACTCCAATTCCTCACCACCATGCCCACAAAAACAAAAACACATAGCTTATGAAGTTTGTACATAGAAAAATATTGTCTCCTTTCTTTATGTCCATAGATCTCTGACCCTCCATTGCAACTTTTATTCATATTTCTGTTCATATACTTAATTAGTATATTGCTTTCTTAAAGGTCCCATAGAGATTAGAAGCTAGAAGTCTGAGGTGAAGGTATTGGCAAGACTGTGCTTTCTCTCAAGAATGTAGAAATAAACATCTTTCTCCACTCTTCCTAGCTGCTAGGATTAGCAGTGTTCCTTGGGATTGCATAACTTTAGACACATCACTTCAGCCTCTACTTCCACCATCCTGTAATTCTCCCTGTGTGTCTCTTTGTCCAAAATCCTCTCTTCCAGTCGTTGGATTAATGTCCACTCTATTAAAAAATGACCTCTTAAGTTTCATATGCAAAGAGCCAATTTGCAGATAAGGTAGCATCCATAGATACCAGAAGCTAGGATGTAGAAGTCTTCTCAAAGAACATAAAATGATAGAAAGTTTTGAAGACTAACCCATTACAGTATTTGTAGCCTCCTCAGCAAGTAAGTTTGTTAAACCAAATTAAACTTAATCATTTAAAAGTACTTCTAAATGCATCTTTTCTGTGGCTGAAGTTCAGAGTTGATAAGAGGGTTATAGGAACACAAGGTAGATAGTAGGGTGCTCTTGTTTGCGCTAACCAAAAAAATACTAATGGAGTATGTAGTGTCAAATTTCCTCCTCATCCTGTGGCTGATATTGGCCCAGAGAAATGAGCTGTTCCGGGCATCTTCCTGCCAATCAAGTTTTCCATTCTTGTGCTCTATGAAGGAGATATTATGTGTAGCTTTGAAAAACTAAGTCTGTTACCACCTCAAATTGTGTTGGCCTCTTCTATGTATTGCCTTCCTAAAGCTACAGATACTATGTTTTGACTATTTTGGACAGATTTAGTGTTCTGCCCCATACTTGAACCAAAGTCCTTAAACAACAGTCCTGACAACTAGAGTACAAAACCAATAAACAAGTATAAGGGGTAGAGGTGAACTCCAAAATGGAAAGGAATGCTAGAGCCAGAGACTGGGAATATATGCAGGAACAAGACAACATGAATGAAACTAGGATTCCTCAAAAGAACTGAATTATGATATACTTATCTTTGCTCCTATAGCTACTATAGTGTCTTAGCCTGTCATAAATGTTAGAAAAAAATACCTTAGACTGGTTAAATTTGTCTTTTTTCTTTCTTTTCTTTTTTTTTTAACGCAGCATCTTTCTACATAGCCCTGGCTGTCCTAGAACTTCGTAGACCAGTCTAGCCTCAAACTCATAGATATGCCTGCCTCTGTGCTGGGATTAAATGTGTGCACCACCACACCCAGCTAGATTGGGTAATTTATAAGCAGCAGATTTATTGCTCATTTTGGAAAGCTCTGAAATCCAAAATCAAGGCCTTAGTAGATCTAATTTCTGGTAGAAGGAAGTTCCTCACAGACAGCACCTTCTCTTGCCTTCAGATGGTAAAAGGGAAAGGGGAACTAATAAGTTCCCTCAAGCTTCTTTAATAAGGGTTTTAATTCTATGCATGAGAAAGGAACTCTTCCAAAGTCTTCTCTCTGTCTCTCTCTCTCTCTCTCTCTCTCTCTCTCTCTCTCAAATACTATCACATTGCTGATGAGTTTCAACATTTACTTTGAAGGGGTACCAGCATTCAGACCACAGCAACTAACCTTTTGGAAAAATATTAAAACTGAGATCTGCTGGGGCACTGTCTGCACTCAACTCATTTTTTCATTGTAGCCAAGGAAGCTGACGCCTCCACAGCATATGGATTTACTTTTTCTCTCTGACTGACAGCTCTTTTGCTTCCCACACAGGCAAATTTAGACTGAAAAGAATGTGTAATGTGGGAGGTCTTTATTACTAAAAATTAAATCCAATAAGATGCAGATGTCCTGGCAGTGCCCACAAACAAGCTTTCTTTGTAACAAAGAGCCAAACTGGAGAAAATATATTTATGCATCTGTAATAGAACAACTGGCAGATTTAAAACTGAAGTTCTGTTTAATATCACCACAATTAAGGGAAATACAAGAAAACAAGCCACTGGAATTTTTAAGAATGAGGGTATGAAACAAAAAGTGCTGTGGAATCCATGTGTTACTAAAAAAGTAGATAACTCCAAGCTACTCCAAGCAATTTCTCTCTCTCTCTCTTTCTTTCTTTCTTTCTTTCTTTCTTTCTTTCTTTCTTTCTTTCTTTCTTTCTTTCTTAAGTTGGTGTGAGGGAGATCTTGCTGTGTATCCCAGACTGTCCTTAAACTCATCTCCTCAGGTGCTAGGACTAAAGGCATGTACCACCATGCCTAGCTTAACAAAGATGTTTAAAGGGTCCAGAAATGCAAGGAAAGTTCATCCTTGCATTTCTTCATTCCTTTTTTCTTTTGAATACCTAAGGAACATAACTGACCAGGACTATCAAGCTTATACCTTTTTCCCCAACTTTCTGATTGTAACACCTATTTTAGACTAACAGCATTCCATTGCATCAACTACAAGACTATTGGACTACTTTTTGAGAAATCACTACATGATTGATTGTTATAGGCAAAGATTTTTCAAGTATTAACAGGTTTTCAAAATAAAATGCTAAGTTTCTAACACGTTCTTCTAAATGTCTTCTTGCTCACTCTTATAAGTTGGGAACAGAGACTTTGTTTTACTGACTACACATCGCTGGTAGTGACAGCTTATCTACAGTCACAGGAACTATGTTAATTAGGACTTTTGTGGTTGCAAGTTATAAAAACACAATTAAACCTAAACTTAAGCAAGTTTAAGTTCATTGTCCCCTTGTGATAGAAAAGATAAAACAATAATTCACAGAATTAATGAAGGCTTGTTGGAACCAGAAGCTTAAGTGTCAGCAACCTGTCTCTGCATCTTTGTCTTTCTCTCTGTCTCTGTCTTTCTCTCTCTTCCTTTTATCTAAAAATGCACCTTCTCCAGGTAATTTAAGAAATGGCTGGTAGCAACATCAATTTGACAACCTCCCAACTTGTAAGTTACTCTAGAAGAACTGTAATGGTCCTCAATTGCATGTTCTCACCCCCACTTTTAGTACTTTGTCCAAATGAATGGATGGGATGGGTGAGCAGGCTATGGGGGTGGGACAGTGAGGCCTGTTACAATAAGGGAAAGAGAGAAAATATGCAGGCCAGCCAAAACAATAGAACCACTGTGCACAGTAGCAATGAGAGGAGTGCTGTGGCCATCACTTGTTTTGGAACTTACATGAGTCATTTAAGCTCTTTAATATTTTTCACTTCCATAAAGGAAGCCATAAAATGTAATGATGCCTTAATTGCAGCCCCTAGCACAGAGGAGGGAAAGAGGAATTCAAATGATTGTGTTAACTAAAGGAACAAAGCTAAGGATGTCTGCAATAGAATAACATGTCTCATCCTTGGATGTGTGTATTATCCTTCCAGAAGGGGCTAGCAAAGATATACCCTCCTTAAATCTATAATTAGTATGTACAAAATCCATACAACAGCATAGAAAATAGTGTGAATGGTGGAATATTAAACAAAACAGAAGAATTTTTAATGTATTTATTGTGAATTTCATTATGTACATAGTTATAAAAAGTGCAATGATTTTTCTCAGAAATCTTGTTACAGAAAGCAGTGGGATTCAAGTGTTTTAACTCTTTGATCTCTTCTAAATTTTCTGCAATTTTTTGTGCCACTTAGAAAAAAATATTTTAATCAGACATGGCAACACACATTTGTAATCTCAGCATTCTAGAGAGATGGCCACTCTTCCAAAGGACCCAGGTTCAAATCCTAGCACCCACATATCAATTCACAGCTATCTGTAATTGCCAGGCATGGTATGGCATGCCTTTAATCCCAGCACTCAGGAGGCAGAGGCAGGCAGATATCTGTGAGTTCAAGGCTAGCTGGGTCTACAAAGTGAGTCCAGGACAGCCATGGATTACACAGAGAAATCCTGCGTCAAAGAAGCAAAACAAAACAAAAAAAAAATCTCAGTGTTCAAGAGGCTGAGGCAGGAAAATTATGAGTTCAAGGCCATGTGGAGCTATATAGTAAGATACAGTCTCAAACACAAGCAAAAAAAATACTCTCCTATCACACAGGCTAGACTTTCTTTGAAGATGATTAACATGAGAAGTACTTGGATCATTCTACTTCCAAGTCTTTTCATGATACAGTACTCATTAATTGCATTCCTGAGATCCTACCATAGACCAGCTCCATGTTCCACAGCAGGGATACACTGTTACATTAACAAGAGACAAATCTACAGAAAGAACATCATCCAAAGTGCATTCTTTCTTGATTGCAAATCCTTATTTAGACTCCTTACCCATAGGCAAGAATAATGGGTTGATCTAGAAGCTGACAACCTTTGTAAACCAGTCACAGAAACGCTTGCTTTTGGCAGTGCTCTGGTGTGAATTATAACTCTTAATCAAGTTGTCACATTTTACCTTTTAGCTCATTAACAAAGCTGAGGGGTTGGTGATGGTGACTAAAGTGCCCTAAAGCAGTAATTTCCACATATACATGACACAGTTGGTGAAGAGATTGTCCTATAATACTAAAATCTGAGAAGACATTGGAGCACTTAGAGTCCCTCTGAGGAAATAGGTCTCTTCTGGTGTAAAGCTGGTACTTAGAAGAAAATGGTAAACAGCATGGACACATACCGTTTTCCTTTGCCTCCTTTTCAAATCAAATCCATGTTAGAGCATAAGACTCATTCACTCACTCATTCCCATTTGGTACATGGCCCTTAAGTAGATTCTAGTGTTACCAAAGGAGACAAAATTTAATGTCTGCTCTCTGGGTGCTTGTAATCTAATTGAGAAGGTGGAGACACAAACAGGCAATTTCCATGCAGTGGAATGAATGCCAGAGAAAATGTGAGCCCATGCAAGCTACAGGCAGTGTTAACCTAAGGAATGGCTTCAATTGCAGTGTTGCAAAAGCTAACACAACTCTTGTAAGTGAAATGCCCTTGCCAAGATACAAACGGCCTTCTGGAATGTGCTAAGAACTAGGTGCTTGGCCCTTTAGGGAATGACTTCAGTAACTTGATAGAACATCAAAAACCATAACCTTTGTGGAGAAAGTGAACAATGTATTTTGGCACACTCCTTGAACCTCACAATTCCTCAAAGGCACAACATACTTCTATTCATTAGAACACTTTAGGTTTTTTTTCTTCCTACAGAAAATGAAAACATCACACCCTGTAACTCTTCAAAATCATCAAAGAAATCACTTTAAGATGATGATCAGAGTGAAATATTTGGTGTCTTACCAGCTTTCCTTAAAAAAAAAAAGAAAAAGAAAAAGAAACCAGAAAAAAAATACAGAAACTCAAAAGGAATAGAAGCAGCTCGCCTCACATAGAGTACGCACCTGCCAATCACAGCAATTGTTCCCTTTTCCCTCTGGAATCTTTTTAAGTGACTAAATGTTTCTTTCTGTTGAACTGTCTGTCACTCACGTGAATTCATGCAAACTCTATCCAGAGCTTCTCCTTAGATCTGTGTATATTTTAGGGCAAGAAAGAAAGAACCTAATTTTAAGTAAAAATACCACTCTGCCTCCAATGTTGTTTGTCTGTTTGTTACTACTGGTGGTTTTTTAAGTTGTGTTTATAATATGAGTAGTATTATATAACACAGCAGTCAGGCTGCTAGAGATCAACAACTGCAATCAGGTAACAGAAACAGGGCTCTCAAAGCCCATAGGTGTTTCAGTCCAAGGCTGAAGAATTTAAAAACTCAAAGGTACATGTGCTGGCTTTAAGTAGCCAGGAAGTTGGGGCCATAAGAGAGTGAATTTAAGACCAGACTAGGATGTACATAAAAATTCTTGCCTCAAACAATATATATACACACACACACACACACACACACACACACACACACACACACACAGTGAAGAAACCCATTTAAGTGTTTAAATTTGACTAACTAACCAAAAAATTAATAGATAAGTAAAAAATATAAAAACAAAAAATATGAAAAAAATACCTCAAAGGGGACTTTTACTAGTTTAGGGAGAGTTAAAACAATTCATTTTATCTGAGTGATTTCCTCATTCAACTTTCTGCAGAAGATTTGTAACTAGACGTGCACAAAGCAGAGAAAAGAAAGTCAGATTAAAATATACCACGATGAATCAAAAACTTGAGTATCACAGTCTTCCTAATAATGTTTATCTTAATTCTTGAGTATTTACATACTGATAACTAAGATTCTGTCCTAATTTATCTAATTTGGTTTTTGTATTTAACGAGCAAGTTCTATTTATATATATTACACAAATACATGTGTGTGTGTGTGTGTGTGTGTGTGTGTGTGTGTGTAAGTATGGGTGTTTTGCCTGAATGTATTCTGTGCATCATGTGCATGCCTGGTGCCCTCAGAGGCCAGAAGAAGGCATCAGATTCCCTATAACTGGTGTTACACAGCTATGAGCCACCACATGGGTGCTGGGACTGAAGCCTAGGTGCTCTAGAAGAGCAGCTGTAGCCACTGCTCTTAACTGCTGGGCCATCTCTCCAGCTCCTAGCTACTTTTAACTTTTTTTTTTTTTTTTTTTGGTTTTTCGAGACAGGGTTTCTCTGTGTATCCTTGGCTGTCCTGGACTCACTTTGTAGACCAGGCTGGCCTCGAACTCACAAAGATCCGCCTGCCTCTGCCTCCCAAGTGCTGGGATTAAAGGCGTGCGCCACCACCGCCCGGCTACTTTTAACTTTTGAATTGTGTATTTGTATCTCTCTCTCTCTCTCTCTCTCTCTCTCTCTCTCTCTCTCTCACACACACACACACACACACACACAGACACACTGTGTGTGTGTGTACACATGTGTGTGTATGTACATGTGTGCAGGTGTCCTCAATGTCCAGAAGAGGGTGCGAGGAGCTGTAGTAACAGATGGTTGTGAGTCGCCTCACTTGGGTACTGGGAAGTGAACCTGGATCCTCAACAAGATCAGTCCATGCTCTTAACTGCTGGGCCATCTCTCCAGCCCCTATGCAAAGATATGTGTTGGTTCATCTTACAGTTTATAGTTTTAATATCATTTTCTGGGTTACAACTTCCTTTCCTTATCCACTACAGTGTTATATGTTGCTCATTTAATATACTTAGGGTCATTTCCCCCTCTTAGTATTCTACCTCTTGTTTCCCTTACATCCTCTCTGAAGTTACTTTTATTTATCCAAGAGGGGGCTATGTGTCTCATTACCACAGTTCTAAGAACCAGTTACTGAAAAGATCTTCTTATAATGGCATGTATGTTTGAAAACACCATAATGAGGTTCTTCATTCTGTATGCTAACTTTTAATATTCACTTTTTGAAAACTAAAGTAAGCAAACAAACAAAAAACCAAAAAGGCTGATACAAAAATGTTATTGCCTTCTCACTCTTGCTGTCTTCTCCCCACGCCCATTCCATTCTATGCTCTACAGTAACCAACCTCCTTTTCTGCTTCATCTTCTTTGCATATCTTTAGCACAAATGAGTAGATAAATTGTTTATTTTCTTAAAATTTGTTTCCTTTTTACATGAAGTATTTTATCTTCTTCAACGTCTTTCTTTTTCCGTAATTTTTGGTTTTCAATATTGTCCTGACCATTCTCACATGTTTATTCTTCCACGTGAACTTTGTATCAACTTCTATAGCTCTGTTTTTAAAAGCTTCTTGGAATTTTTATTGGAACTGCATTAACTCTATAAATTGACTTAAGGAGAACTGGCATCTTTATAATGTTGACTTGTCTGGTGTAAGAACAGAGGACTACTTTCCACTTGCTGGTCTCTGCCACTGCCTGGAAGGATGCTTTAAGATGCTCACATCTAGTTTTGTGTATTTGTTACTATGTTTACTCCTGAATATTTAATCTTCTTTATTGCCACTAAAATGCGTTTTTCCTCTAACTTTGTGGACTAAAAGTGGTTATTGTTCATCTATATGAAGGCTATTCATGTTTGACAATTTATTTTACATTTAAAATGTTAATGGCTTTGGTGACCAAATAGTACTGACTCTTGGTGATAAAAACAGACATTAGAAATTATATCATGTCTGCCACCATGCTCTGGTACCTGTGGTACATTAGATCAGCCTGCCACAACTGAGTTTTAAACAGCTCTTTCCCTTAGTCTCAAGAAAAACATGATAAAAAGACAGATTTCTATTTGCCTGAAGCTTTTGCTTGATATTTATAAAGATGCATTTTCTACCCAAAACCAAAAAGCAAGTCCTTAAGGGAAGTCAGAAAGGGGTGGATTTTGGATGTGTCAAATTTAAGAAGCCAGCAGAATGTAGGTAGAAGAGAAAATTGTCTGGAGACATTTTAGAATGCAGAGCTAGAAGCCTGAGAGACATCAGGTGCCTTAGTTTCCTTTCCAGTTGTGACAAAACACCTAAAAAGAGACTCCAGGGAAGAAAAGGTCTCATTCAGCTCACAGACCCAGTAATAGTCATCAGTGTGGTGAAGTTAGGCTGTAAGACTAGTCACAAAGCTAACCACATCCAAAGGCGAAAGCAGAGAGAAAATGAATGCATGCGGACTTGACCTTAGCTCACCGTCCCCCTTTTCATATTGTCTACAACCCAAGCAGAAAGAATGGTGCCACACACTTTTATCCTGGGTTTTCCTACATGGATTAACATAATCAAGACAATCCCTTACAAGCCAACCCAATCTAGGCAACTTCTTTGAAACTCCCTCCATGTGATTCTGGATTGTGTAAAGTTGACAATCAAAAGTAACCACGACACAGGAGTGACTTTTCCAAGTCCATATATGAATGATGGCTGAAATTAGAAACAAGATGTGATCCCCAAGGATGAAAGAATAGAAAAACAAACAAACAAATAAAACAGCTGAAACCTGAATGGTAGAGAACACCCAGGCAGGAACACACAGTGGAAGGAGTCAGAGCATCAGAAAGACAAAAGCCGAAGGAAAGGAAAGTTCAGAGACTAAAAACAGCCCTTTGTGGCAAAGACTTCAGTAACAGCAAAGCAAATGAGTATAGTCAATGCCAGTACTAGTTTTCTCTAGTATTTTCTTATGTGAAGCTTTGAGCATTCTGAAACCTTGGAGATGATTGCAGTATTCAAGTAGCATGGGTTAGTGAAATGGTTAGCAGTATTCAGTGGGTAAGGCACTTACCTACTACACAAGCCTGATGACCTGGTTTTGGATTCCTAGAATCCATAAAAAAGATGGACTCAGTAGCATATGCATCAGTAATCACAGCTCACTAGGAAAATGGGAGGGAGAGATAGGAGTGTCTCCAGAAACTAAAGGTCCAGCTAGCCTGGCTCACCCAGAAAAGAGCAGAGATTGTCTCAAAACAAGGCAGAAAAGTGAAGACCAGCACCCACATGTTGTCCTCTGACCTGCACACATACTTGTGTCTTGCATGAACACACTTGAGCATGTACTCTCACATATCATGTGCTCACAAATATTACAAAGATTTCTTTTTTAATCAAGTTTGGAAGACACTAAGTTATTTTCCCTCCCTCCTTCAGTGCTGGGGATTGAATTCAGGCCTTGCACATGGTAAATCCATGCTCTACCACTGAGCTACACCCTCCACTCTAAGTAGACTTCTTTGCAGCAAGACTTCTCAGAGTTACTACTGTGTTCCTTTGCGTTATGGATTTCTGGGCATAAGAGCAGTAGGGAGAGCTCTACACATTTTTCTTTTTTTCTTACATGTGTGGGCGGTTTTCCTGTGTTTAAGTTTATACACCATATGGTGCATGACTGGTGCCTGTGGGGGCCACAAGGTATATGATCCCTTAGAATTGTAACTAGGAAGAAGACAATGAGCATCAAAAAGAAATCTCCCATCAGGAGATAATTCCTATTGGGCAAAAATGTCCCTGCTCTCTCAACAGACTATATACAGTCCAAAGATGGACCAGATCTTAAATGTAGGTAAGTTGATGTCCTAATTCTGCAGAGACAGAATGGGAAAATCCTTATTATTTCCTGCTGCACAATTTAGTCTGTGAAAAATGCTTGGCCAGAAGGCAGAAGATGATGCTCCAATGATAGATATGGAGAGATATTTAGGACTGTCTAGGCAACAAACTGTCATATTTCTTTTTGGAAGCTGCTCTCCTATGCTTTCTATTCACTCAAATAATAACTATCCCTTCTTATGTCTTTGATGGGGTTGAAGGCATAATAATTATACAATTTCAATGGATACTTTCAAGTCTAAATAAAATCTTTAGGTTTATAAAAAAAAAAGAATTGTAACTATAGCCACTTGTGATCTCTCATGTGAGTGTTGGGAATTGAACCTGAGCCTTCTCTCTAACTCCTCTTTGCTTTTCAGGGGAGGGGGAAAATAGAGCCTCACTGTGTAGCCCTTGTTACCCTGGAACTCACTATGTACACCAGACTGGCCTTAGACTCGCACAGACTCATATGCACCCTGAGTGCTGGGATCAAAGGCGTGGGCCACCACACCCAGTCAAACTTCTTTAACAAACTGATCTAAAAATTCCTTAACCAACCTTTTCTTCCAAAAGGATTTCTTGAGATGAGATGTGTCTTGAAACACACTTCAGAAGTTTTTTAAAAACACTGAAAACTAATACTCTTTAGCCTCTTCTCTGTCCTCAAAGGCAAACACGGCAACTAAGAATGACATTTTGGTTTTACAAGGAAACAGCCCTCATTAATGCTGGAAGATCTCTCCAGGGTTATTCATGCAAAAGCCAGAGCTAAACACAAGACTGAACATCTTTCTAACTTTAGAAATTGAGATGAGACAGCAGGAGGTAGTTGGGAGGAATAGAAGAGTCCTGCTGGGGCAGGGAAGAGAAACAGTCAGCTAGTAGGTCGAAAGGTCCAAAGGCTTCTGGAATCTCCACGTAGCTGCCTCTATCAGTTCCCAAGAGACTTGATCCTGGAGGTCAGAAAGACCCTATGGTTCTCAGAAGCACCCTGTCCACCTGATGAGTGAGGCATTCCCTGCAGGCTTTTTCCAGAAGAGAGATAGCTTGTCTAGACAGAGTCGTTGAATGGGCAGTAACCTCACAGGCACACAGGGTGGGGCAGAGCCGACCACTTCTTAAACAGAAAACATTCTAAACTTGGTGAAAACAACTCCAAAAAAAAATCAAAATTACTTTTTCTAAGATGAAAGCAAAGGAAGAGGTGCTTTTCTTCATAAATACCTTCAAAGAAATTATAGTGACAATGGAAGCCAGATAGCAAAGAACTGAATGGATTTATCCTAAGTGTGTTCATTGAGACATAGGATTCACTTAAATGGATGTTGTGGCAATACAGCAAGAAATGCTTTTGCATGATATCTTGTAGTAAATTAAACGGGTGACAATTGTTCTATTATCCAAAACTGATGTAACATTTGTGGTAAAAGTTAAGCATCTAGTAGCATAGGGATTTTGGATTGGCAAAAACTGGTGTCTCTTTACTTGTTGATATGGGCAGAGCCAGTTATGGCCGGATGGATGATATGCCCTTGAAAGGCATTGCTAAGAAACCTCGCAAGACGTAGATGATGTCATTAGCAATGAGAAGCAACGGGAATCTTGGGAGCTCCTCCGCCAGCAATCAAGAGATGGGACCACATTGATGCACTGTTGTAGGGGTGTGACTTGACAAAGCCCCTGATAACACGGGTAAATATAAGCCAGAGATCCATGAGGTCTTGGTCTCCTCTCTCTGCCCTCACCCATTGAGAAGCCACACAGTCTTGCGCTCTCTCTCCTGTCTTCACCCGCAGCAAGGTATGCCACTGGAAGAGTTTGGACTGCTATAATCCAAAGCAAAAACATGCCACAGACATGCTAAGGAAGAATCCTTTGGAGTGTCCTGCCATGGAGCCCCAGTGTGCCAGAAAGGTGAGCGAGACAGCTGGAATAGGAAAGCTGAGGGAGACCGAGGAGGCAATTCTTGGCTGATTGAAAAGACCACCCTCCATTGGCGGTCAGAACAGACTGACTTTATAAACTGGCCACAACTTGGTGGTGGAAATAAACTGGCCTTATGAACTGGATGGACCTTAAGCTTAAAAATTACCACTTGATGGAATAGCTATAAACCAAGCCATCCTACACAGACCTACGCCAACAGTATTAATATCCTTTTAAGAAACTTAAAATAGTGTTAAGTGCTTTTTAATAGGTATTATAGTGTTTTTAGGTAATAAGGTATTCTTAGATTATAGATTTAAGGTTTAGGTTATAGGATTTATTTTATATTTTATATGTGATTGTTAAGTATTAATAAATATAAGTGTGATAAATAAAATATTCTGTTATAGGTGGCACCCAATGTTCTTTATTTCTTTAAGGCTGAAAGGCATTGCAGTCTAGAGATAAGTGGGTACATAAACATAGGTAGTTGTATCAGTGCTCTGTGGAAAACCTTCCAATTTTAAGCTGTAAGTTTGTTCAAGTTCTGGGAAATCCTAAGCAAGCCCACAGCATATTGGAAGTTCCATTCCCATAGATATAAGGGTGCAGAATTGATCTTGTTATTCTATATCTGGTATCTGGTGTACTCATAGTTCAAAATCTAAACTGTCTTAATTGTTGCCTGTCCTCATTTCACATGCCTAATCTGCATTGTGTCTTCATGTGTGTGAGACAGACAGATAGATATATCATATATATATATTTCATATATATATGCACACACATAGATATACACATATACATACATACATACATACATACATACATACATACATACATACCCTACAGACAAGCCTTGTTTGATGGTTTTTGAAAATTAATCTACTCATTGTCAGGTCCTGTTTCTCACTCCCTGCCCTACTTCCTCCAGATTCACCAAAAGACCTTGTCTCAAAAGAAAAAGTTGGAAAGGAACAGAACAGGGCATCCTATGTTCTCTTCTGGTGACCACTTCCATTCTTGGGCAAATTTCTACTTAATTTCACAAACATTTATTGAGCAATTACTAAGTGATGGGCACTGTAGCAGACCTTGTGGAAGTACAGTAAATAAGGCAGACATATCCCTTTGCCTCCTGGCAGCCCTTTATCCCAAGATGCTCCCTGTTTACAATCCACCCTCCCCATCTCATTGTGCTCCTCTCTCAGTGCTCAAAATATCTGACCTGGTGATTGGTATGTTTACCACTTGCCAAAGCAGGATTTTCAGGGGAAAAGGATGGCTTGGTTTGAGATTGTGTTTGTTTATTGTTGTTTTGGTATGTGCATTGTGCATTTGGTGTGTGTGTGTGTGTGTGTGTGTGTGTGTGTGTGTGTGTGTGTGTGTGAAGGATGTAGCAAAGAAACTGTTTTCTGCTATTTTTATATTTGCTTGTGGAGGGCAGGAAAAGATGGTATACAGGACTTAAAGTTTAGTATGTTTGGGGACTCTAGGTCAAGTTGTGTTTTTTGAAGAGGGATGGGGCAAAGAAAGGCAAGAACACTGTCCTAGAGCTTGTGAGGATAAAGGATCTGGGCCAGACCTAGAGGTTTAAGGTCTTCATTGTACCCAGACAATCTTTCTCATTGTGCGTATGGAGAAGATTGCTGTTCTAAGTATGAGTCCCTGGAAGCTTTCTTTAAAGCATTGAACTGGCTAATATAATCCTATTTGTTTTTTACTTAAGGCCATTTCAAAAAAATTTTCATCCCTTTGTCCTGGGGTACACACATGATACGCACACATATGGAGGTCTGAGGCCAATCTGCAGGAGTTGCTTCTCTCCTTCCACCATGTGGGTCCCAGGGATCAAACTCAAGTCATCAAGTTTGGCAGCAAGTATCTTTACCTGCTACATCATCTTGCTGCCCTTCTGCAGCTATCTGCAAGAGCAACTACTTTGTTCCCTTAGAGCAAGAACCTTCCCAATACAACTTTATGTCCCATAGAGTTGTGCACTACACAGACTAAGTAAATATCTGCCCATTGTTCTGTGTCAGGGTTACATTCTGAGACACATTGGGAATTTCCCCAAGGTTAATGAAAGTAATTGTAAACAGTTATATAGTCTGATATACCAAAGGCTAGCTAAATAAAGCAATAATAGTGACCACATTTGCTAAAATAACAGCTGAGCTGTACACGATTTGGGATTAAAGGCTAATTAAATAATAATACAGTTCTTTCCAACCAAACTGCCCCACTCATTATTCTAAGATAGGCATTGACCACCCCAGCTTCTGTATGTCTGTTGGCTCCATTTATTCTATCTGTCAAACTCTTATCCCCTGTTGTACCTTGTTCACCCTTCTCAAGTGGTATATGTGAAGGGCTTCTCAAATGCCCTGGCCCTTCTGGGTGTACATCAACTTACTTCATTAATTTTAGTGTACTGAACCCATCTTCTTAGATTAGAGAGAGATCTTAAACTTTTTAGTGCCTCTCTTGCCTAGTACAGTGTAGTAAAATAATAGGCACCTAACAATTCACAGTGGGTGGTGACTAAAGGATAGGGACTAAATAGCACACGTGGTCATAGATTATTAGATATGAAGACACTGGGAAACCAGTACTCTCAACTTAGTACCTGAAAGACATTGTGTATTTGTTCTCAAATTAAATAAGGGTCAAAAGCATGGCTCCCAAATAGGAGTTTCCCAAAAACTGATGAAATATATAATGTGATATATATGTACATATATATGTGTATATATGATTATTATTTAGCCACTAAGGAAGAAAATAGATAAAATTGGAAACCACAATACTAAGTAAGATAACCCAGTTAGTAAGATATACATGTTTGCTATTATATACAAAACTGGTTTATTTTTTTTTAAAGACATGAAAATATAAAGGGGACTATTAGGTAGAACTGAAAGGAAGGGGAGAGAGAAAAGAGGACAATGGCACTGAATATAATTGAAGTATACATACAAGAAAATGTCATAATGAAGCTCATGTGTTATATAATTAATATATATATACTGCTGCTGGGTGTGATAGCACAGCCTTTAATTCCAGCACTTGGGAGGCAGAGGCAGAGGCAGGATGATCTCTGTGAGTTCAAGGCCAGCCTGGTCTACAGAGTGAGTTCCAGGATGTCCAGGGCTGTTATACAGAGAAACCCTGTCTCGAAAAATCTTTATAAATAAATATATATATATTGCTAATAAAACAAAAAATTAAATTATTTGTAATGTTCTGTCCTTACTCGCAAGGACAAAGTTGGTACAAATTATTAAATCCTCCAAAATATTTTTCAATGGAGATATGGCTCATTTAATGTTGTAAAATTGTCTTGTTTTATTTTGTTCCAAACACTCAGTGTAGAATTCAATCAATTATCTTAAAACATAAAGTTCTTTGGTTTTTGGATTTTTCAAGACAGGGTCTCACTGTGTAGCCCTGGCTGTCCTGGAACTTGCTCTGTAGACCAGGCTGGCCTGGAACTCACAAAGATCTGCCTAACTCTGCCTCCCAGTGCTGGGATTAAAGGCGTGCGCCACTGCTCAGCAAGGTTGCTCATTTTAGATGTACATATGTTTTCTAAGTTCTCACAGGTAGTAGATCAATTTACCAAATGATATCTAATAGAGAAATTAGCTTTCTTTCTTTCTTCCTTCCCCCATATTTTAAGCAAAGAATAAAAAAATATGAATTCTCCTTTCCAGACAATTTATTCAGCCTTGCTCTTGTTATATCTTCAGGGACTACATTTACATTTTGGAAAAATACTGTGATGTACAAATGTGCATACTCTTCTCAGCCAACATATCATAGATACTATATAATAACATCTGGGAATATTAAACTCTGTCTTTACTGGCAACCCACTTGGCATCTTTAACTCACAGTGCAGATGTTTTATGCTGATGTGTTTTGAAAATATTTCAAGTATTCTCAAGACAATATTCTGAGGTTTCTGCAGTGGTCCACTTTAGTCTTTTGAAGTTTCTGTACAATAGGATGCATACATAGATTTTCCAAAACATGCTTCAGTGGGAACAGAAGAAAAGTTCAAGCTGACAGGATCCATAGCTTCCCCGAGCCGTCTGCACCTAATTCCTTTTCGGCACTATTGTTTTGGCAGTCAGTAAGCTTTCTGAGACCAATCTGATAAAACAGTTCCCGTTCCCTGTCTACTTTGTTAAATTCTAAATCATTTTAACTGCTTGTATTTATGAAACACTCTTATTTCCTAAAGTATGGATATAAAATTTTAATTTTGTCTCCAAGTACATGATATTTCAGCTTTGCCTTTTCCGGAGGGTGCCCATGATAGTAATTAACAGCCTATGTGTACAGAGACAGTTGATGTGGCTAATGTATAGGCAGGAGCCCTTCCTTAATACTTAATCTAGTTCCTTCACTCAGCTCTCAGGAACTTATTCCCATTCTCATTGAGGCTACAACACTGAAGTACAACCCAGCTTTTGTTAGAAAGGAACTTGTGCCCCAGCCATCTGTCATAGGACATTGCTAGTAGTCTACTTCTCTGCCATGCAGAAGTCCTTAAAACATGGATATTTTCAAAGCAAAGTTTACATCTCCCTATTTCCGTGTGACATTGTTAGCATGTAGAAATCACTTTGTAGGCTTTGGAGACATGTCACCTAGCTATCATTCTCAGTTCTGTTAGTTACTAACTAGATCACCTTGGCTCAGTCAGCAAAAGGGCCACCTGTGCAAATGTGAAGATCAGTCCCAGGCTTGACAGCTTCTGCAATCCCAACAGCGGGAGACAGAGACAGGAGAATCCCTGAAACTCATTGACCAATCAGACTATCCAAATTGATGAGGCCCAGGTTCAATGAGAAATCCTGTATCCAGAAATAAGGTAGAGTGACTGAAGACTCCCCAACTTGACCTCTGGCCTCATACACACACACACACACACACACACACACACACACACACACACACACA
>CAJQZJ010004748.1:491187-501338 GCA_907164525.1 Lophiomys imhausi | reverse complement strand
ACACACACACACACACACACACACACACACACACACACACACACACAAGCATACATTCATTACATATATAACTACTCATATACACAGAAAGAACTCTCTTTGACTCTCAGTCCTCCTTTTCTGGTGGAGGCAGAGATACCTTGCTGATTAGGCTGCAGTGAAGTTTAAGTAAGAGCACATGTGATGAGCAGTTTCTTCAGACCTCTTTTGGGGCATGCGATTGTCATCCTCTGAACTTACTTGACTCAGCCTGTATTCTTTTTAAATTATGCCTTTTATTTTTGAAGGTCATAATATAATTACATCATTTCCCCTTTCCCTTTCCTCCCTCCTGATGTAGTTATGTTATGTATTCTAAATGTTAATTAATTGCTCCCAGAGGCCTGCTTGCTGTCTGTTACTTTGCTTGCTTACCATTGTCTCTGATAGGCTTTAACAAAATTCTGAGGCCTGTGATTGGGCAGAGATAGAGGTAGGTGGGGAAATAGTTGGCAGGCTCTAGAGGAGCAGAGAGGTTCATGGGGAAAAGATGCCAAGAGAAGGAAGGAGGAGACATGTTGTGGGTAAATAGAAGAATCATATCTTCACATGGCCTGGAACATTGGCATAGCATGGAGAATAACAGCCCAAGGGGACGTATGTATATTTTGAGGTCCTATTTGGGGAATAGAATTACAAACTAGCTTAGGTGGCCCAAGATTGCACAATCCAGGCTAAAGTTTGTTAAGATCCATCAGGTGTCTGTGTGTGTTTATTTATAATGGTGGATTAGGGATTAACACCACTGACCAGTTAACGACAATAAAAATACTGGTAAATTATTTAATAAATTAGTTTTACACCCTCCAAACCTTTCCATATCTGCTCCTCCTTGCTCTTTTCCAAATTCATGGCCTCTTTTTCCATTAATTGTTATTTCTAAATACATAAATACACCCTTCTCTGTCTATATCATGTTATTTGTATGTACATTTTAAGGAATAACCATCTGATATACTCTTCCCTTAGGAAGACTATTTCTCCCACTCTCATCATTCCTTAGTTGCCAGTAGTTCTTTGTGTGGAGTTAAGGTCTCATGAACTTTCTGCCATCCACTTTAGCATGTTTATTGTTGTCCTTATTCATATCACATCTGAGTTGTCAAGCTAGTGAGATTTTATCGGTGTAGCTTCTGACATTCCTAGAAGACATAACCTCACAGAAAACTCCCCGATCCTCTGACTCTTACAATCTTTCCACTTCCTGTTCTTCCTGTTCCCCAAGCTTTAGGCACAGGAGTGCTCTGTAGCTGTACCCACTGGGATTGGGATTTCCACCTCTGTCTTTTGATTGGTTATGGCTTTCAGTGATGGTCTCTGTCTGTCGCAAAGAGAAGTTTCCTTGTTGAGGGGTGAGAGCTACACTCATCCGGCTAGATCCTGGAGAAGAACATGCCTATCAGCCTGTAGTAAAATGAACACTGCCTGTTATGGTTGGAGTTTTATCAACTTGACCCAGCTAGAGTTATCTGGGGGAAGAAAACTCAATTGAGAAAATGTCTCCACCAGATTGCCTACAGGTAAGTGTGTAGGGCGCTTTCTAGATTAATGATTGATGTGAATGGTTCAGCTATGGGTGATCTCTGATCTCCCATAGCCATATGATCTCTGATCTCCACATGCTCACCATGCCAAGTTTGTGGCCACACACAACATCATCGTGCATATATACACAATAAGAAAATGAGAAATAAATAGATTTGTTTTAATTTACTAGGAATTTTTTATGTTAGTACATACCTGTCTGCTCTCCTAGCTCAGGAGGCTGAATCTGAAGGATTGGGAGTTTCAAGCCAGCCTGGGATGCACAGGGAAATTTTGTCTCCAAAAAATAGCTATTAGGACAAATTTTCTCTCCCCTCTACGTTCTTTGAAAATACGTTGAGCATAGTTTTAAGACATTGAAAAAATATGTTTAAACTGATAGTGTTTTAGTTGTTATTAGTGTAAACCTGACAACTGTTTTGAATGGCTACTTCTAATGGTATTCAAGAAGGTATTTTTAATTAGCATTTGATTGATTGTATAAAATGATGCACTTCACTATGATATTTTCACAGATGTGTGTAATATTCACCATCCCAATCACAGTTTTTGTAGTTCCAAAATAGATTATAAAGATGTGTATAATACAAGACTCTTGTGTAGGGGTTAGATAAATCAGATTTAGAAAATATATAGGAGTTTCTGATACTGTCTCTTAATTCGGGGCCTGAAGAGCATTATCAGCATGAAGTCAGCAAAAACAGGAAAGACTTAATGGACTTGAAGAAACAAAGTATCTGGCCTGACATTGTTTTCAGCTGCTAAGTGGGCGGAGCCCAAATTAAGCTGAAACAGAGTTCCTCCTATTTGAGGACAGTGCGTGGAGCCGAGAAGAGGCCCCTGATGCTAGAGAGCTCCAAGAGTCCTGCTGAAAAAAGGGCTGGCCATTGATGGCCAGCTCTCTCCCTGAAGCAGAAAGAAGCCGGTGAGCAAAGAAAGCCTGAGCAAGACACCAAAAGGCCAAGGACTGGACCCTGTGGCTCAGCTTTTGCCTAGAGGGGTTTGATCTGTCCAAACAGTGGCCTAAAGGAAACGGTGCCTGGCTTTAAGGACTGAGGCAGAGCAGCTGAGTTCCTGATTCAAAAGAAGTAAGTTGGCCTGCAGACGGCTGGGGTCTCCCACAGAGAAGAAAGCATGAAACCTTATTTAAGGTGAGACTGCAATAACCAACTTACCCTTACGAACCTGCATCTGAGAGATCCAGAAAAAGAACTGCTAAGTGCATTAAAGAATCTACAACAAAGACTGTGTTCCTGACGACTGAGGACCTGCCCCAGAGACTGTATCATTCTAAAAGGTTATAAAAGTGGTTGTTATAATTATCAATAGGTTTAGTGGATAGGTTAAAGGGGTTGTAGGAATTTATAGGATTAATAGTTAAGAAATTGTTGGTGTTTGTTATAAGTGAATTTAGTAATAAATAAATAAGTGTTAAATAATAATTTAAAAGATCGGTTACACTCTTGGGTCTTCAATAGTTTTTCATTATTGCTACACTTATTCCATATAAGGTATGTCCCATATTCTGAGAAAAAAAACAAGCACATCTTTTTATTTGCTGTGTTTTGACATCTAGAGATCATTGTTGCTTAACAAAATTCATTCAATGCTTTCACATTTTCGTTTCCAACCAAAATGCTTTCTGTATGTTATTATTAAGGAGGTGTAACAACTGGGTGGTGGAGGCACACGCCTTTAATCCCAGCACTAGGGAGGCAGAGGCAGGTGGATCTCTGTGAGTTCAAGACCAGCTTAGTCTACAGAATAAGCCCCAGGACAGCCAGGGCCACATGAAGAAACCCTGTCTCGAAAAACAACAACAAAGAGAGGGATATCAGTACTTTTCTTGTTATTGTAACAAAATTCCTAAAAGAATCAACTTGGGAAGAAAGATTTATTTTGGCTTGTGGCTTAAGAAAGAAAACAGTCTAAAGTTATGGGAAGGCAAGAATGTGATGTATCTGTCACACTGAGTCCCCACTCAGGAAGCAGTGCACATTTGACCTCCCTTCCCTTGCCCTTTTAAAATATTTTATTTTACATGTATGAATGCTTTGCCTACATGTATGTCTTTGTACCACATGCATGCCTGGTGCCTACAGAGGTCAGGAGAGGGCACTGTATCTCCTGGGACTGCAGATAGTTGTAAGCTAGCATGTGGGTGACCAGGACTGAACCTGAGATCTCCAGAACAGCAGCAAATGCTCCACACCACCGAGCCTTGTCTCCAGTCCCATTTCCCCCCTTTTTATTTGATCCAGGACCCCAGTCCATGGGATGTGCTGCACACATTCAGAGAAGGTCTTCCTGCCTCAGGTAAATCTTTCTGAAAACATCATCACACACATACGTGGAGGTGTATCTCCTATGTAACTGCAAATCTGCTCAAGCTGGTGATGAAGTTTAACCCCCGAGGAGGTTATCATATAGCGTCCTTTGGGAGCTATCTCACTCTTGGTTAAGGAGTAATGGAGTCCCTCTGAGGACACAATTAGGCTATATACCTAGTCCTCTGCTTTGCCACTAGTTAGGGAAAAGCCACCTTCTTGGTGTTAGCATTTTTTTTAATCTATAAAATTAAATTTTAGACATTTTTATTAGCATACATTCATTGTACAAAATAATGGGTTTCATTATGAGATTTCCATACATGTGTAATGTACTTTAATCATATTCACCTCTATAAATTAAATTTAATGCTTCTCAAAGTAGCCCACAAGATTTTATTAGTATTAGGTAAATTAATATTTTTAAATAGTTTCTAGAATATGAGATGTTAAATAAAATATTCACTATTATGTTTGGCCAAGCGAATGGAGAAAATCACACACACACACATAATGTATATATATATATATATATATATCCATATATAGATCTATATATGGATATATATAGTTTGTATAATTTAAAAAGGAAGAAATACTATAAATTATAGAAATTCCAGAGAAACTCTTCTATCTACCCATCCCTGGCATCCCTCTGTTTTTCTATTTCTTAATTCAGTCAATGGCTACCTTAATCTCTTCAAGGCCCCTTTGTTAAGAAAATGCCACAATGGGGCTGGAGAGATAGCTCAGCGGTTAAGAGCACTGGCTGCTCTTCCAGAGGTCATGCCTTCATGAGTTCAATTCCCAGCAACCACATGGTGGCTCACAACCATCCATAATGAAATCTGGTGCCCTCTTCTGGCCTGCAGATATACCTGCAGACAGAACACTGTATACATAATAAATATATCTTATAAATAAATAAATAAATAAATAAATAAATAAATAAAAACTTCCCCTTTAAAAAAAAAAAAGAAAAAGAAAATGCCACAAGAGCTTATAAACACTAACTCCCCCAGGTTTCTCCTGAACACCCCCAAAGACAAGTTAAACAGGACCGTCTGTCAATCCACTTAGGCTGTCAAAAGAAAGAAGAGAAGAAAAATTATGCAGGAAGTGAAAGAGCCAATGAGACAAATTAGGGGAAATAAAGAATTCTGGTATGGATTGAACTGACAAGCTCAAGAACAAAATGATAAAGACCTTTAATCACGTCAGAAAGTCTATAAAACTGTGTAAGTACAAGAACTAGAAAATGTTAATAATAATGCCTCTCCTCTTTCACAGGAGACAAAATGAACTGCCATAGCTGTGGAAAGGTCAGATCTATCATACATTGTATCTGTATTGAATCTCATACTGAAAACTAATTGGAAGTTTAATGAAGAATTTACTAAGAACAAACAATCTTATAATGACTCAGATGCTTTAAATATGGAAGACTCTTGGACTCCTGTGATTGCCAGATGGTCATGGTTGGACGTGCCTGTTGTGCAGTGAGAACCAGGAAGAGATGGGCTGTCCCAGCAGAGGCTGTCTGATGTGGGACAACAGTTGGACAGCTGTTGTGTGAGTCCTAACTGAATCCTGAAACGTTGTGTAGCCAAGCCCAGCCAAGATCAGCAGAACTGCACAGCCACCATATAGCTCAGACCCTACATAAAGAGCATGCTGGCTTCTGAAGTGCAAACACAGGGAAGAGAAGGCACCAGTGAGGAGAGGACCACAGTATGTTACGGACGACGACATCTGCTAAGCTGTGTGTGGTGGTGTGAATAGGTATGGCCCCCATAGATTCACGTGTTTGAATGCTTGGCCCATAGGGAGTGGCATTATTAGGAGGTGTGGCCTTGTTGGAGGAAGTGTGTCACTGTGGAGGTGGGACTTTGAGGTCTCATTTATAAGCTCAAGCTATGCCCAATGAGACAGTCACCTCCTGACTGCCTTCAGATCAAGATGTAGACCCTCAGCTCCACCAGCACCATGTCTGCCTGCACAATGCCATGTTTCTCACCATGAGGATAATAGACTAAACCTTTGAAACTGTAAGCCAGTCCCAATTAAATGTTTTCCTTTATAAGACTTGCCTTGGCCATGGTGTCTCTTCATAGGAATGAAAACCCAAGACACTATCTTTCTGTATTAACATGCAGAAAAGGTGGGGGTGGGCAGGATGGGCGTAATGTATCTTCAGGAGACATGTGCACTGAGTACACACCACCACTTTGAAAGTGGCCTTTCCTTGAACTAGAAACTTTAGCCTAAGTATTCTTGTCTACCTACTAACTTACAGAAAGCATAGGAGGAGAAAGAAAGCATATTAAACAATTGCAAGGCATCACAAAAGCATCAAAATCCAGGCTGGAAAATCCCTACAGGGCTGGGGAATATAGCTCAGCAGTAGAGATTATCTATGTGAAGCCCTGGGTTCAATCCCCACCACAGAAAGAAAAGCAATTAAAAACAATAAGAATTAAAGAAAGGACGCTGGAGAGATGGCTGGGAGGTTCAGGAACATTTGACTGGTTTCTAGGGGACCTGGGTTGGATTCTCAGAACCTACGTGGCAGCTCACAATCATCTATAATGCTAGTTGCAAGGGATGATACACTTCAGGCACAGACATGCATGCAGGCAAACTCATAAATATAGTTAATAAAACAATAAAATGCAAAAAAGATGTTTAAGGAAGGAAAAGAGGGAGGGAGAAAACTCTACAGATAAATTTTCTTGTCTTAAACTGATAAGGGGTAAAGAAGCAAAAATAAGCTAAAAAGGAAGTAATTAGCCAACTGAAAAGCAGATTATAGCCTCTACAAAACTCAGCTGTTTAAAAAAAAAAACACATTTCTGAGCCAGCTATAGACTGAATAATAACTTTATATTTGCAATACTAAGAAAACAGTAGTTATTTTTAAAAAGATGCGACAATGGCATTATAGCTACTTATTTTTCAGTCTTTCTAGAAATGCACAATAAAATACTTCTACATGAAAAAATATACTTGTATTTCCTCCACAATAATTTACTTGGTAAGGAAGTAGATGGGAGTATAAGCAGAGCAAAATTGGACATAAATTGATAATTATTTGAATTGGTTGATAAGTATGGGGCTATTCACTATATTGTTCTCAATACCTACCTTCACATATGTTTTAAGTTTTTCACTTTTTAAAAAAATATTTCAGTCCAGGCCTGTAATACCACCTGCTCTGGAGGTTGAGGAAGGAAGATCACAAGTTCAAGGCCAGTCTGTGCAATTTAATAAGACCCTGTCTCAAAGTAAAAACCATAAAGAGAGAGTAGAGGGTGTAGCTCGGTGATGATCATTCGCCAGACATAAATGAAACCCTGGATTCAATCTCCAGTGTTGATGAACAAGAAAGGAAAGAAGGAAGGAAGGAAGGACACTGAAGGAGAAGGGAATACTAATTATTCTAATTTTATTATTATATACAGTATATATTGAACTATCACATTATAGCCCATAAATATATACAACTATTAGAGATCAATAAGAAACTTTAGTGAAGAAAACTTTATTTGTTAAAAAAAAAATAACGTAGTCTACAAAGCGAGTCTAAGACAGCCAAGAGTACATAGAGAAAAACTGTCTTGAAAAAAACCAAAGACAAACAAACAAACCTAATGCAACTGAACTTATAGCAGAGAGTGGAGTGAGTAACTAGACACTTGGTGGGGAAACAAGGTGGGTGTCATGACAACACAAGCCTCAGTTAGATATGAGGATCGCAGCTTCTCTAGATCTACTCCATGACACACCAATTGCAGTTAGTAACAGCAAATTATCACTTCAAAATTGCCGACAAGTTTCACTTGTTGTCACCACAAAACACTTGTATTTGAAGTGATTGGTATGATAATTAACTTGCTTTAACTATTTCACATTGGGCCCATAAACCACCACGTTACTTTGCACCTCATAAATGTACATAACTAGAATTTATCACTTCAAAATAAAATTTTGTAATATTTTGAAAGAATAAAAGAAAATCTTGATGGATACACACCTGCACTGTATACTCTAGACAGACTGGCTCATGCTGTAGTATATGTTCTCACTTGCTTTTCTGTTGCTGGGATAAATATCATGACCCAAAGCAACTTAGGTAGGAGTTTATTTCAGCTAGGAGCCTGGAGGCAGGAATGGAAGCAGAGACCATGGAGAAATGCTGCTTACCGGCTTGCTTTCAGGATCATGGAGAGCTACTTTTTTCAGGTAGTCCAAACCCACCTGCCTAAGGATGGTACCACCCACAGTGGACCCTCCTACATCAACTAGCAAATGAGGTTTCCTCTTCCTGGGTAACTCTCTAGGTTTCAAGTTGCCAGCTAAAAACTATAACAGTACACCTTTTAAGTGACTTTGGTTGTTAATTAGTCAATCTTCTAAATTATTCAAATAAAATAATGTTCATGCCCCCCCAGAAAAAGAAAAAGAAAGAGAAAAAAAGTTAAAGTAGTATAGAATTTGGAGTAAAAGCAAAAAGCAAAAAAGTTCTTACTCTGAATGTCAGATCTCTCACTTTAAGTATGTTTCCTTTTTTTTTTTTTTTTTTTTGAGACTGGGTCTCATGTTGCCTAGGCAGAGTCAAACTTACTATGTAACTGAAGCTGGTCTTGAACTTCTGCTTCTCCTACCTCAGCTTCCCAAGTACCCAGATTACAGGCACAGAGCCGCTATACCTGGCTTCGGGGTTTTTTGCACTCTGTTTTGTTTGTTTGGTTTTCGTTTTGTTGTTTGTTTGTTTTTCCCAGACAGGGTTTCCCTGTGTGGCCCTAGCTGTCCTGGAATTTGCTCTGTAGATCCACCTGCCTCTGCGTCCCAGGTGCAGGGATTAAAGGCCTGTGTGCCACCACTGACCAGCTATTTTCACATTCTTGAGTATACATTCATCAATGTTTGATCACATGTGTATACATGTAATTCATTTTAAAATAGTATTTAAGTAAGCACAGAATGATCTTATTTTTGTTTAATTTTATTAGAAACCATTATTGATCAGTATAAAATAGATCTTATTTTTATAGCAACACATATTTACCAGAAAAAATACAGCTCAATCACAGCCCCTTTGTCAGGATTTTTCATGTCACCCCAACATACTTGGTTTTTTTTTTTTGATCATTTGAAAATACAGCTGAATTTTCACCCTAATATTAAAAAGACACATTAAAATAAAAACAAACTAAAGCTTATTCATCATTGTTTATTTTAGCCTTTGAAATTGAAATTGCTTCGATAGATTTTCCTTTGAGGCTATTATAGTTCTGCCTCACATCCACAAAGAATACAGAACTTCAGAGCATGAAAAGAAAAAAGCAAGATTGGTGTCTTTACTTATTCTTGTATCATCTCCTTGAGATAGGAGTAGAAATAGTTATGCTACAGACACACGCAACAAATTTTTCAAAATATATTAAAATCGTGACAGATTTTTAATACCACCTCTCTGTAACTTTAACCTTCATTTTTCAAAAGTTTTAAAGTTTGTGGCAACAACTAGTATGTTTCACTCTCTAAAAATTGAACTCACTAATTTTCCACACAGCAGTTTCAACATTGGCTAGTAGTTCCTTCTGTCATGGTCATTCTTTTAACATTTTAAGATTCATCTAAAGCTTGAGTTAGTTAAATGTGTGTTTTCTTTTGTTCTGTCGTATTTTGTTTTTGGTTGGGGGGTTGTTTTAGTTTTTGTTTTGTTTTGCTTTTGTTGTTGGTTGGTTTTTTTGTTTGTTTTTTGCTGTATTCCTCACGGTGGTCTTATTATGTAGCTCAGGATGGTCTCTGTCTTAGTTCCTATTCTATTTCTGTGAGGATATACCCTAACCAAGGCAACTTTTAAATGAAAGCATGTAATTGGAGGCTTGTTTACAGTTTCAGAGGGTTAGTCTATGGTCATTAGGGGAGGGAGCACAGCAGCAGGCAGGCAGGCAGGCATGAGACTGAGAGTTCTACATCTTTTTGTTTGTTGTTTGTCTGTTCTGTTTTGTTTTGAGATAAGGTTTCTCTGTGTAGCCCTGGCTATCCTGGAATTCATTTTATAGACCAGCTGGCTTCAAACTCACAGAGATTTACTTGCCTCTGCCTCCTAAGTGGTGGGATTAAAGGCATGTGCCACCACTGCCCAGCAAGAGTTCTATATCCCGATATACAAAAAGCAAACAGAGAGAGAGGAGAGAGAGAGAGAGAGAGAGAGAGAGAGAGAGAGAGAGA
>CAJQZJ010004748.1:472586-491177 GCA_907164525.1 Lophiomys imhausi | reverse complement strand
GAGAGAGAGAGAGAGAGAGAGAGAGAGAGAGAGAGAGAGACTAGGCCTGGCATGGGCTTTTGAAACCTCAAAGCCCACCCTCAGTGACACACATTCTTCAACAAGTCCATACCTCCTAATCCTTCCAAAATAGTTTCACTAACTGGGGACCAAGCATTCAAGCAGATGACCCTATGGAGGCTACACTCATTCAAGTCTTACTGCAGCTTCAAACTGCAATTCTCCTGTGTCAACCTCACAAATGATAAGATTACAGGTGTATACAACCAAGCCTAACTTTATCATCCTCTACCTCCCTCCATCCCTCCCTTCTTCCCTCCCTCTCTTCCTCCCTCCCTCTCTCCCTCTTTCTCTCTTAGGTGGGGTATCATGTAGTCCAGGCTAACTTTGAACTCACTATGTATCAAAGAGTACTTCAATTTCTGAGCTTCTGATCTGCCTGCCTCTAACTCTCAAGGGGTCAGATTACAGGTGTGCATCACCACACCTGATTTATTTGGTGTTAAGGTTCAAACCAAGGTCCTCGAGAATGCTAAGAGAGGAACTTACCAACTGAGCTATTTCCTTAACACACCATGCTATTTTTAATACAGTTTTTATTAGCATGTTTTATTTTAGTGTGTGTGTGTGTGTGTGTGTGTGTGTGTGTAAGCCACATGCATGCAAGTGCCCAGAGGCCAGAAGATATTGCAGCTCCATGAAGTTGGAGTGACAGGTGATTGTGAATTGCCCAACTTGGGTTCTAGGAACCAAACTCGGATCCTCTAGAAGAGCAGCAAGCACTCCAAACCACTGAGCTATTGCTTCCTGCCAGTATGTGCTTATAATGATTACTGAGGTTTCAAGTTTGTGAAGAGGAAAAGTAAGAAAGGTTACATTTACTTAGGTCTCAAATACTGGGCTGTCTTCGTGGGCATGTGGCCTGCACAGGCAGACAGCGGCAAGGTTCACAATAGATCCACACTTGGTTTGCTGCTTTCAGGGTGTCATTTTGAAAGTGTTTGCAAGTGAAGTTTTCAGAAAGGAATAGTGTAAATGCATGAACAGAAAAACACAAGTGTGTCTGCCAATCCTTGCTTAGATCCTCTCTTCTTCCCTCCCAGACCTAGGGCTTTGTGCATGCTAGACAAGTGCTCTACCATTGAGCCTCATCCTCAGGTTTCTTTTTAAGCGAAAAAACTGTAAGTTAAGCGAAAGACTGGAAGAAAAAAATTAAAACTTTATATGTTAATAATTTTAAGTTACTTTTTGCTATATTTAAACAGGAACCCCACAGGGCCTGGCTCTGGTCTGTCGGGGAATTCTGCAGGAAGCCCCTCCCTCCCATACTGAAGTCATTAGTTCATCCTTGCAGCTGAGGTCTAGCTGCAGAAGGAACATCTTTATTTTGGCAAATGGACAAAATTGGCAACAGAAGTAGCAAAAGGAAGGGTGATGTGTCCTCCGAGCTGGTGTGGTAAAATGCTTAGGCCCAGCCGGAGGCTCCCTCAGCTTCGCTATGGTTCACAGCTGTGGATTTCTCACTCTGCAGAGCTGTTGTCAAGTACGGTAAATATTTTCTCTTCTCACATCTTACCAAAGCTCCAGACTCCCCTATGCTGCCAGACTGTGGACTTTCTGTTTCTCTTGGAGCCAGTAGAGATGACTGGCTAACCAGAAGCTGCTGTTAATTTTTGTCAGTTTTCCTGACATTGTGTCTGATGCGCCAGCTTTAGAATTACTGAATAAATATTTGGGGGCATGGTTCCCAAAACCATGTGAACCACTGTGCCATACACTAGAGACACCGCGAAAGAAAGAGTCCCCACCTTCAAGGGGGTGAAGTCGGATGGTCATCCAGAATTTTGCATGCGGCAGAAAACTGATGGCCAAAAAGTCAGTTGATGAGGAAAGGTCTTTGGAGGTTCTTTTCACGCATACTAGGAAAGCTCTGTTTTTCTTGGAGCATAAACCACTCCCTAATGGCAGACCGAACCAGTTAAGTTAACTTAAAGCCAAATACATTATTGCTGCAGGAAATGGCAAAAAGAGATTGAGATTGACTCATTTGGGAGAGTAAATGCTTTTTGGGAAAGAGAAAGAGAGAGGAGGGAGGGAGGGAGAGAGGGAGGGAGGGAGAGAGGGAGGGAGGGAGAGAGAGAGAGAGAGACTGATTAATATTCTTGTGAGTTGAATTTCAGTTTTCCTGATTTGTAAAACCAAGTGTGGAGATGCTGTTCAGCGAAATCGGACCAAGATGAAAGTCTCCAAGTTCCAAATCTGTGACTTGGGGGAAATCTACTGACAATGGTCAGAACCACTGCTCAGGGTGAGTCTGGCTGCCACAGGGGCTCCAGAGCCCACTCATCCCTCCCTCTGAGGTTCTTTGTTTTCAACTTCCATTTACTCTTCATTCTCAGCACCAGCATTAAGAGCACTTGTGATGGGCTTCTGCTACTAGGCTCCTGAGAGTCATGCATTTGCTCTGATTATAAAAATGTTCCTAAAAATGATTTAAAGTCTATTTAAAGCCATTCGATGTTGGAAGACAATTTCTTAGGGACTCGTTTTCTGGAGATGCCTGTGTGTGTGAGTGGTCTCCACTTGCTGCATATTGGTCTGCTCTTTCCTCCTCACAACAATGTTTGGGATCGTTAGCTGAGAGGCAGGCAAACATTAGCTGACATTTCTCCCTTCCAGTATGTGTTTTATGTGTATATTTTATGTAATACAAAAGTATGCATATAATATCTGTATTGTTGGCTGGACTGCAGTCATGACAGCTAGACCTTCAGTGGCTGCTTTAAACCATGAGATGAAACACTAAAGATTGAAAAACAGAAAGACAGCAGGAGCCCAGTGCCCTGATGACGTCAATTACTATGTGCTTCTAGATTTCTGCATGAATGAAAACTGAAACTCTATCTTGGCTCTTATATTGTAGCCATATCTAACTTTAATTAATAACAGATTACTATCAATTCCTGGTTCACTACCTAAGTGAATCCAGTCTTAATACTTATACCTCTTTTCTATACCCTAAAAATTCTTGGACTAGAACAATCACTTTGTGGCTAAGGGTACTTGCTGTTCTTCCAGAGGATGTAAGTCTGATTGCCAGAATCCACATCAAGTTGCCCACAAACCCCAGTAGCTTCAGAGGATCTGATGTCCTCTTCTGGACTCTCAGGATGCCTGTACTTTTCCGTGCATATCCTCACACAGGTATACACATTATTAAAAATAAGTCTCTCTTCTTTTTTAGTCTTTTAAAGACTTTTTAAATTATGTTTGAGTGCCTACATGTATGTCTGTGCATCATGTGTGTCTGGTACCTACAGAGGTCAGAGGAAGACATGAGATTCCCTGGAACTGGAGTTACAGATGGTTAGGAGCCACCATGTGAGGGCTAGGAGCCAAATCTGGGTTCTCTGCAAGAACAGAAAATACTTTCAAGCACTGAGTCATCTCTCCAGCACTTCTTCTAGCAAGTCCTTAAGGAAAATTATGTTTTACACAATTCCAGCTAATTAATCCTACTAATAAAAGTTATTTGAACAAAATATCAACTGACTGCAAATAGTAGCATAGTAGCTGTGAAGATCAGTTACTAGTCTGTCTATATATATATGATAGATATATATAACATATATCTATATATATATAAATTCTAAGAAGAATTTGGCTTGTTTAAACCACTCAACACTAGGTTGTCTTTTTGTTTACTTTGCAGAGCTGAGAATTGAACCCAGGGCCTTGCATATGGAAGGCAAGTGCTCTACTACAGAGCTGTAATCCCCAATCCTTAGTTTCCTGAGTCAGGGTCTAAACTCTGGAGCTTAACTAGCCCTGAGCTGGTTGTGCAGCCCAGCCCTGTTGCTGTGATAAAATACCATGACCAAAAGCAACTTATAGAAGGAAGAGTTTATTTGGGCTTACAATTGCAGAAAGATAGTGTCTGTCATACCCAGGAACCATTGCAGCAAGTGACAGGCATGGTGGCAAGAGAAGGAAGCTAAGAGATCACATCTCAACCATGAGCAGGAAGCAGAGAGAGCAAACTGGAAGTGGCAGGAGGATTTAATCTCAAAGCCTGCTCCCAGTGACCTACCTCCTTAAAGAAGTCTATACCACCTAGACCTCCCCAAACGTGTCATCAACTGGAGACCAAGTATTCAAATGTCCAAGACTATGGGAGACTGTTCTCATTCAAACTACCACACCCATGCTATCCTCAAACTCCAGGAGGACCTCCTAGCTCCATCTCCTAAGTGTTGGGATTACAGATATGTACCACCATGCCCAGATAAGATGGTTTAGAATCCTGTTCATTTCAATAGATGCCACAAATTAATATTTAATTAGAAAAAAGAAACATTAAAGAGCATGGCCTCTGGGTTCTGCCTGGAGCCTTGAACAAGTCTAATGGAAATATCATTTTCCTTCCTAAGTAAGCCTGGGTTATATTTCCTGAGGTGGCCATTGAAGAGCTCTTTGGAATGGGGGAACCAGGAGATGACAAAATTCCATGCTCTTGGTATGTTTCCACCCAAAAGGGGAATGGCAACAAATTGAGAAAGGAGTTGAAAGCCTCCAGCAAAGAGTGGAATGGTGACAGTCAGCATCAGAGGTCTACACACTAGAGCCTTGCAGTCAGGAATAAGTGTGAAGCACCAATGACCTGAAGAATAAAGATACTCAGACTGTGGAAAAGGTCCTACAAATACGAGATAAGCATGCTAGCAGGAATGAAAACTTAAAGTCTATAAATGGATGTCACTGGGGCTGGAGAGATGACTCAGTGCTTAAGAGCACCAGCTGCTCTTCCAGAGGACCCGGATTCTATCCCCAGCACCCATGTGTCAGCTCACAGCTGTCTATAACTACAGTCCCAGGAGATCCAACACTCTCTTCTGTCCTCCATGAGACCTATAGATACACATGGCAGACAAAACATGTAAACACATAAAGATAAATTTTTTAAAGAAATAGATCTCACTACATTAAAATAAAAGTTTTGAGAAAATGTATTGGTGTAATTATAATTCTGTCATCAATATAGCTATTTAGTTTGAATGTGAGGGGCTCTATGCAGAAGAGGTAATATTATTACCAAGTGACCAACATAAAAACTACTGTCTACTAGAAACTCTCCTCAGTTCCCTTGCATAGAACTGATCCCATCATGAAGACCCTGAAGCATTCAATAAATTTTATCTTAACTAAACTGTAGAAGGTCAAGAAGATTAGAATTTTTTGTTGTTGTTGTTTCATTTTGTGGCATGAGCCAGAGTCCCACTATGTAGTGCAAGCTGGCTTTGAACTTTTGATGGTCTCTCTACCTAGGTCTCCCTAGTGCTAGGATTATACATCTACACCACCACACCCAGCTTGAGAAGCTAGGAAATTAAATTGTGGTGTTGATGTAAACCATTTCCAAATAACCCCAAACTATCTTGGTTGAGACATCTGGGCATTTCAGGTCCTTAAAATAGCAAAGACTGGCAAGATGGCTTGGCAAGTAAAGGCATCTGTTTCACAAGCCAGACTGGGTTCAGTCCCTGGGACTTCAGTGGAAGGAGAAAACTGTCTCCCAAAAGCTGTCCTGTCCTGTCCATATGTGCCACAGCATGCATGCATCCCTGCACACACACACACAAACATACAGCAAGGCCATGAGGACCTAAGTTCAGATCCCGAACATCCACATGAGAGGCTGAGCATGGTGGTAAACTTTGTAATTCCAGCATGGAGTCAGGAAGATGGGGGACCCAGAAGGATTCCCCAAGTCTCACTGGCCAGCTGATCTTACCAAACCAGTGAGCTCCAGACTCAGTAGAGACCTTGACTCAAAATAATAATAATAGTAATAATAATGAAGAAGAAGAAGAAGAAGAAGAAGAAGAAGAAGAGGAGGAGGAGGAGGAGGAGGAGGAGGAGGAGGAGGAGGAGGAGGAGACAGGTAGATGAAGACATCTGGGATCAAACTGGCCTGGTTAATTACAGTGAAGCTTGTGTATCAATCAGAGTCCCAGCAAAAAGCAGACAGCACACCAGATAGAACAGTCTGAGGGGAGGTCAACAAAGGGTCTGTTTGCAAATGTGGGAACCAGATAAGCCAGTTGACAAGGGACAGTGCTGTGGTGCCCTCAGACTGCTTCCACTCAGTACAGACATGTAGTAGAGAAGTTGCTGGAATCTGAAGACACGGAGGCTGTGTACCGAGGTCAGTGGCCAGGACACAGCCAGCTGATGAGATCTCTGAGAGGGAAATAGAGGAATAATTACCACCTCTCTCCCTTTGAATCTCCCTTATCAATACCAATGGGAAGCTAAGGGCAAGGAGCCTTTGATGCTGGCTGTCTCCACAGGTACAGATCCATTCAGCCAGCCAGGTGGAGAGTGGTGGGTGTGGATCCCAGGGACAAAAGGGAGTCTTCCAGAACAACCTTCTCCATCCAGTCTTCGTGTGTCTGTGTGAAGACCTCTCTTTGCAGGTAAAAGATCTTCCTTCTAGAGCTAATCCTTACACAAGCTAACATGGAAATCACAAACAAATCAAATTACAGAGCTGGGCCCTAAATTCTAGCCCCACTTCTGCTGTGTGGTGCTGGGGACAGTCAGCTTTCTGCACGTAGGCTTCTTTGCTTGTCTGTTCACAACTGTCTGCTAAGAATAATGTGAGGATATTTGATGCTTAATTGTATGTTAACCTTCTTTATGAAAAAAATCACAATTACTTCCCTTAATAGCTTGATAACAAGGAATTTCTCTGGTTCTCTTATTATTCATGTCTCTCTGTACTTTACCTGATATTGAAATCTGCCTCGTGGACTTTCAGTGACAAGGAATGCAGGTCACTTCTATGGTTTAATTCCATGCTTGTTACATCTCTTGCTCTGTAAAAGCTATTCTTCTGATTCTAGGTTGAATTACCCCAATGATGTCTTTCATAACTTTCATCACAATTTGTTGAAAAATAAAATTGTTCACAAATACTGTTTAAAACCTCTTTGCAGTTAAATATATGACAGCAACAATAGAACACCAGAAGCCATGTTATTAGAAGAATGAACCCAAGAACTGCAGTTATGGCACTAGCAATGATGAGGATAAGGATGGTTACGATTCAGTTCCCCAAAGACCCATGTGGCCAGCCTGTGGTGCTGCTGGGATTTAGTGGGTCCTTGAAGGGGTGGGATTTAGCCAAAGGAAATTAGGTCATATTCTCTGGAAGAGGCTCCCCCTTTCTCCCCTCCCACCCTGTTCCTCCCTGTCAAGCCTAACAACAGATTGAGTGACTTCCTAATGGCTGTAAAATACTACTCAGCTTCAGGACTTAGATACTTGCAGAAAGACACCATAGCATTCTGAAATTTGAGGACTGAGCACAAGATTCAAACCCTGTGATTAAAAACTTTCCCAAATCAAAAGTCGGCCAGCACTGTGATGAGGCTAGACAGTGAGGATGGCGACATAGCGACAGTCATGGACTTAGTGTCATTGAGCATGCACTTCCAAATGGGCAGAATAGCAAACCTTATCCTATTTATTCTCACCACAACACAACACGCTTTTAGAATTCAGTAAGGACAACAACAACAAAAACAGCATTACAACTTTTTAAAAAAAGGATATATTGGGGCTGGAGTGATGGCTCAGCAGTTAAGAACAGTGATTGTTCTTCCAAAGGACCAGGTTCAAATCCAGCAACCACATGGCAGTTCACAGCTGTCTATAATTGACAAGTGTGGTAGTGCACGCCTTTAATCCCAGCACTAGGGAGGCAGAGGCAGGTGATCTCCATGAGTTCAAGGCCAGCCTGGTCTACAGAGTAAGTCCAGGACAGCCAGGGCTACACAGAGAAACCCTGTCTCAAACTGCCCCCCCCAAAAGGGTATGTTGCTTTAAGTACATCTAAATTCAATGACAAATTAAATATTGTAAGTATATATTATCTATCTTGTTTCTATGTATATTCAAGTTGCCAGAAAACATTTAAACTATTTTTCTGATTCAAGAGACGATTTTTTTTTTTGAGACAGAGTTTCTCTGTATATCTCTGGCTGTCCTGGACCCACTTTGTAGACCAGGCTATCCTTGAACTCACAGAGATCCGCCAGCCTCTGCCTCCCTAGTGCTGGGATTAAAGGTGTGTGCCACCACACCCAGCAAGAGATGAATTTTTTATGATACTTGTTTATTTATTTTATGTATATGTGTGTGCCTAAGTGTGTGCATGTGTACTATGTGGGAGTGGCAGTCTGTGGAGGTCAGAAGAGCACTGGATCCCCTGGAGCTGGAGGTACAGGTGTTGTTGTGAGTGCTAGAAGTCAAACACCAGTCTGCTGCACTCTTAATCATGGAGAGCCATCGCTCCAGCCCTGAGAGGTGAGTTTTTAAAAGCTTGATGATTTCACATATTTAGGCATGGAGATTTTTTAATTTAAAAAATGAATTGTCTTGCATAGAAAGTAAAAGGAAGATACAGGGAAGGAGACGAGGGGAGGAAGGAAGAAAAATAAAGGAAGGAAGAAAGGAAGGAGGAGGGAAGAAGAAATGGGAAGTCGAGAAAAATAAAAATGGCTTCCAGGCAATGTGATCAAATTTTGCCACCCATCAATGACTGAGAGTTATTCGAAGAATTATTACAGCAATTGAGAGATGTACCCAAGGAAGAGACCAGGGAAATGTGAGTGGTGATAAAATAGAGGGGAAAAAAAGACAGTAGCCCATAAACAAAGATGCTGGATGCTACATTATTTGTAATTGCAAATAAAATAAGAAGCAACTGAAATGCCCAAGCATAAAGAAGAAATTAGCTATGTTGCAGTACTTTCCCTTGAGAGAACACTGTTTAGCCAGTAAGAATCATAAGAATGAAGATTTTCATAGCAACATGAAAATGTTTACAGCTTAGTGTTAACTGAAAAATAAGATGCAAAATTTTAGCCACCTTATGTATACCAACAGCATACAAATGTGTGTAGTTGTGTGCAGACTGAAGGAAAGCATGCAAAAACTAAAACCAGGCCTGTGGCTAAGGGAGAGCTGAGAGTGGGTTTCCCTCCCTCTCTTTTCTAAGGATCCTATAATATACCCTTTCTATTGCTTATCTAGCATTATGGAGCAAATTTCCCCAAACCTTAGAGGTTTAGTCAATGCACGTGTGTTTTCTCAGTCTTGTGAGTAGAATCTGGACAGACAGCATTATCTGACACTCCAGCTCCAAGTTTGCTGGATCTAGGGCATGTCCCTTTCCAGGTGCACCCTGGGAAGAACTGACTGGACTCTGATCCTAAATAGGTGTCATGTTGGGACACATGTCTTCCTTCAGTCTCATCCAGATGCCTACCTGCGTTCCTTGTCACTTGGCCTCTCCATACGACAAGCTTAAAACAAGGCAGCTAGTTTTCATCAGGGCAAGGACATGAGAGAGAGTCATCGGGTCAAGCACAATGTAATCGAGTTGTCCCGTAGCCTCATCTCTGAATCAGAATCTCAAGGTTTTTTACCTTATTCTGTGGTGTAAAAGCATGCTTCTAGATAGAGCTCACACTTAGGAAATCAGGGCCATCTCGAAGCTACATACCACACTTGTCATTAAAATAGAAACTTATAAAATGATTCCTTTTTTATCATCCAGAAGGATCTCTATTCAAGTCTGTGACTCATTATTTTTGGGGACTAGGATTTAGTAACTTCTCTTAGTTACAGCAGAAGCCAATCAAATGCATCTAACTATATTAAGAAGGTTAGGCTTCTAGGATTGTGAAAAAGACCCTCTGGATTGTTTCTGAAAGGGATGTACTAGAAGTAGATGAGGAGGGGACAGTACAGAAAAGACAGGCTACTACTGGTATCTAAGACTACAGTGATGACCTCCTGCTGTGACTTCCCTTAGATACTACATGATTTTATGGTTAAACTTTTTTAACATTTATTTATTCATTTACTTATTCTTTTTGTTTTCGTGTGTGCCTGCACACATGTGAAAGCATGCATATGTACATGAATGTCATGATGCACTGCACATGCGGAAGTTAGAGGACAACTTGCAAAGTCTGTTCTTTCTCCTCCCATCATGTGAGCACTAAAGGAGTCAGGCTTGTGCAGAGCAAGGATAGAAGGATCCGGAGGGGACAAGAGCTCCACAAGAAGACCAACAGAGTCAACTAACCTAGGCCCTGAGGGGCTCAGAGACTGAACCACCAACCAAAGAGCATGTGTGGACTGGACCTAGGCCTTCTTCATATATATAGCTGATAGGCACCTTGATCTTCACATAGATCCCCTAGCAAGTGGAGTCGGCACTGTCTCTGACATGGACCTTGTTGCCTGTTCGTGGACCACTTTACCCTAACTGGGCTGCTTGTTTGATCTCAGTGGAAGAGGATGCTCTTAGTCCTGATGCGACTTGAAGAGCCAAGGTGGCTTGATAGAGGGGTGTCCCCTTTTCTGAAGAGAAGGGGAGGAGGGAAAGGGGGAAGAGGGTGGGAGGGTAGAACCTGGTAGAGAGGAAGGAGGGGGCTTCAATCCGGATATAAAATGAGTAAAGAAATGAATAAGTAAATAAAGAAAGAAACAAGCAGATACCAGTATCAACTGGTGTCAATGTATGTATCATTGAAATCTTGTAGGATTCTAATGTGTTAGACAAGTGTTATGAATTTGAAACTATTTCTAGGACCGTTTTCTTAGAGTTAGGGGAGTCTAATTTGTCAGATACCATATCTGTTACAGCTTTTCATAGAAACTACACTTCATGTAATTTGGACTAAGTTGTAGAATGAACAAATTTTAAACTATCACTTCAAAAAAAATGGAAGCAAGAGGCAGAAGAATCAGCATCCAAGTGGTGTGAATAAAAAGTCATGGGCTGTTCCTTCTTTGACGATAAAAGGGACCCAAAAAAAGAAATGCAATACTGCAGGAAACTGAAGTGAGAAGAGGGGTTCTCCCCAGTACCTCCAAAAAGGAATGAAGCCCCGAAACCCTTAAACTGCAGTGGAGTAAGATGCACCTCTGAATTCCACCTCCAGAACATACAGATGGACCATCCTCAACCATTCTGCAGTTCTTGACAAGACAGCCACAGGAAACAAATACAAGGGACAAGCCAGAGAAATTGGTGAAGTGGAGCCCATTCTGCCTTGGATTGAATGGTTGCTTCAGTGAAACAGCTTCAAGACACATTGGGCCTGGTGGCTGGGCAGGTGCATTGAGATGCTGTAAACACACGCAGAGGAGACCCTTACAGGTGATCCTAGACACAGCGGTCTCAAATTCCTCATTGACTTTCACTCAGAGCTGTGAAAATAGCTTTCATCCACTGAAGAAATTGATTTCTGCTAGTACAGAGGTTAAAAGGAGCAAGCTTGATTATTTCAATCAAAATGAATGGAAAAGTTTTTTTAAAAAAAAAAAAGTTTCTCTTTTACTGAGACCCCAGAGCACAAAATCTGTTCATGGCTTTTGGTGAGGCCCAGAACTCAAAAAGAAGACATTTCAGCCAATGCCATATTGTAAATAAATGAATAAATAAGTAAATAAAATTACCTTTAATGTCCACATAAGGGGGTTGTTTGGTTTGGTTTGGTTTGACGGTCTCACTATATAGCTAAGGCTGACCTCCAAGGCATCCAATTTACTATGTGGTCTAGACTGGCCTGGAACTCAGGATTCTCCTGTCTCAACTTCATGGGTGCTAAAACTTTCGGCATACTCTACCACTTCTAACAAGGTCTGGACTTTGTAAGCTATTCCCTTCATAGCATAACCGAGGTAAAAAGCCCAGCTGTCTATTTTAGAAAGATAAACATACAGGAACTTGTAATTCCAAGCAGTTGGGCCCTGTTGAGAAAAGCCTGGTGTGACGAGGTGGTCAGGGCACAGACATGGACCCTCGCTTCTTCAAAAGCCTTCAAACTGTGTTGGAGCTTTTCCTTCCTCCTCCTCTTCCCACCCCCCAACAACATGAGTCTATGAAATGGAAGCAAGACAGTGCCCATGGGCGTTAACAGGCATGTTCTGAGGTGATGCACTCGGCTGAGCTTCCATTAACACTTAGGGGAATTGTGTGCAACTATCAGAGGGGGGAGTATATCTCTACTGCTCCAGTTTTAATTTTTTTCAATTAACAGTTATGTTTAGTCAATTCCCAACAGAGTTTGCTGGTGAGATTGTGGCTCCCTAATGCAAGCTTTCTCTTCGGTTAGCCAAGCTAATGCTGATGACCCGTGTTTTAAATTCTGATGTGCTGTTAGCTATATCCAATGTCTATCTAAACTCATTTGTGAAGTAAATCTTGTCTGGAAAAGTTTGCTCAATCAACCCAGGGATTAGAAATTATATTGGCCCAAGAAACAAGTCTTGCTATATTTAGTCTGGGAACAATGCCAAAAATGCATAGCCAGATCAAAGGATGAGGGGAAGGGGCCATAACATATTTACTCCAACATCTTATAAAATGTTAAGGTTAGCAATGGTGCTACTTAGCATCTAAAAGACACAATGCTAAGATTCATGACTTTTTGTGTGGATCACAATGCTATTTCATTGTTAAAGAGAAAAAAAAAGAAATAAAAGGAAAAAGAACTGGCTTGGGCTAGCCACAAGGTCTGGATTCTCCTTACTCAGTCCCCAAAGTGCTAGAATTACAGGCATAAACCACCATGTTGATATTTTTATTCTCATTTTGCAACGGGGAACCCAGTGCACAAAGAGACTAATTAAGACAATTACGCAAAGGTACCACTGAGCTGGCACCAGGGCCATGACTCCAGCCAACGCTTATCTGCCCTCATACTGTGCATGTAACCTTTCACTGACAGCTTTCACGTGTCCTGGGAGGACAGGGCTGTGTGCTTCATTTCAGTCGGAAAAGTAACGGAGTGACCTCGTTATAATAATAGAATGGTTTCAAAAGCTCTCACGAAAAGCTGAGGAGCTTCTGAGTCAGGCTTCCATACGCTTTTCAGACTATTATCTCCCCTTCTCCTTCGTTGTCTTTTCTTCCTAAGAAAAGCACTGATAGAATTAAACATTAAAACTTCAGAAGGGAAAAAGTCTCCAGGAGGACAAAGTGCCATTTATCTTTCTATCTCTAATGCCTAGTACAATACCTAGCCCAGAATAGGTGCTTGTCCCTGACTATCCATTAGAAAGAAGGGATGAATAAGCCCATAAATAACAGACTCTGGAAGGTAACTTCATTTATAATTCTTATTGGAAACGCTACTCTACTTTTCAATATAATATATAATTTTAATTTTTTTCCTGACAGCTTATTTAAATATTCTAAATATTTCTTATTTCTGTTGAGTTACAAAAAAACATGGGCACGGAACTGTTTTGCTCTGTCACTATAAACACACACATATATAGTACTATAATTGAGTACATTACACATACTGAGATGAAACACTCTAAGGTCTGAGGATGCTGAGTGCCCAACTAACATCTTTTAAAATGACCTTTTAAAACTTCATTAATTTAGTACTTGAGATTGTATCTAAAGTCCTGAGTGTGCTTTGTATAGGCTCAACACAGAGGTACACCCTTGCCACATTCTGTTCAGCTAAAATAAAGAGATCTCTAAGAATGGTGGCATTCATAGCCCTTTCTTAAGAGTAGCTGCCCTTTGGACAAACTGTACAACTGTAATAAAAATAATTTTAAGAGCATGAATATATATATAGAGAAAGATGGTATTAGTGTTAACAAGAATTTAAAATTAAAAGTAAAACAACTGGACATGATGGCCAGAGATAGAAGGTGGATTGAGTCTGAGGCCCCCTGGCAACATAGGACCCTGTCTCTAAACTACAACAACAAACCCAGAAACTTATCTTTCAAAACATATACAAATGTATCAAGGCTTTGAGAATTCTCGGAATGTGTGCCTACTGTTTCCCACACTGGATTGTCTTTCTAGCATAAACAAACTTTAGAATTTGTGTTAGACAGAACTGCATGAAAAACCTTGTTTCCAAGTGAAAAAAGAAACCCTAACTAAAAAAAAAAAAAAGTAATGAAATATAAATTCTTCTTCAGCAAAAAGACCATTTTAGAACATTATTTTTAGCAAGGGTGGGTCGTCTTTTATGAAGTACAACCAAAGTTTTTGTTTTGTTTTGTTTTGTTTTGTTTTTCTTGAGACAGAAATTTTTTTTTCATAATACCACCTTTGGCAAATGCATTGAAATAATGAAAATGTCAATATATGAGGTCATATATGAGGCACATTTGAATTGATTATGTGTTCTAAAAGCCTGAAATCTAAATGAAGAGGTTTTTTAATAAGAAGGTAATGGGACTACAGAGATCTTCATATAACATAAAAGGCATGCTGGGGGGTGTTGTAATGTGAATATGACTAATTGACCACATTATTAGAGAAGCATTTATCTTGAGATGAAAAATGGCCATGCTGTTGTTTGACATTTGGTTTGTCGATGGCTTGACCAGCAGAAACCTTAGTGGGACACTCCAGAGGCAAAAACAGTTCAAGGGATCAGTTGCCTGCCAAAGGTCACTGGTGAAATAATAGGGTTTTTATTCTACACAGTCTTCAGAAAATCATCCGATACTACTTTCATCCCAGTGAGGAAATACAATGCTGGCTAAAGTAATCTTTTTATTAACAATGAAACCAGTCAATGTACCAACCAACACGACAGGAGAAGCCGACATTTCTCTACCACAAAATCCTTAAGTAAGATACTTAGACTTATCAACCTGCTCATCTGAATTCCATCAAAAGTGGGATATTGAATTATTATTGAGTAAACACAGCTAAGAAGTAATCCAAGTAACTAGTTCTCTAGGTTAAAATTACTCAGATGGGTAGAATTTGAAATCATTTCTAAATTTCTGTAAGAAAAGGAGACTGTAGGCAGTCTTAAAAGTGTGCGTAATGAATGATGCACTTGTTTAACAAACATTCAGAGGCAGGTGGATCTGTGTGAGTTCAAGGCCAGCCTGGTCTGCATAGTGAGTTCCAGGACAGCCAGGACTATGTAGAGAGACCCTGTCTCAAATGGCAACAGGCTAGAAAGATGGTTCAGCAATTAAGGGCCCTGGCTGCTCTTCCAGTGTGACTACTCCATCTACATGGCATAGAACAACCTTCTGTCACTCCAGCTCCAGGGAATCCAATGCCCTCTTCTGACCTTCATGGGCATTGGGCACATACCCAGTCCACAGACATATGTGCAGGCAAAACACCCATACACAAAAAATAATAAAATTATGTTTTAAAGTAACTAACAGAGATCTAATGGGGCCTCTCCTCTACCACCAAGCAAAGGTTATATGGTAGAGAGTTGGTCCATGGTCTTCGTTTCTGTGCACATTTGCTAATTTGAACATGTCCTATCCCCTGAAGCTGCCCACAGAACTTCAGTTTTTAAACTTGCTTGGGATTTTAGAATTGCATTAGCAAGTAGAACTGAGTTGGTAGCATTGCTGAGGTGTTCTGGTAAGCATATGACTACAAGCCTTGGACTTCCTGCCCTGAACCAAAGACAAGACCTCACACAAGGGCCAGTGTTAGCCAGTGTATCTACTGCTCCCCAGGCAAGGCAGTGCAAAAATCTAGACCATCTCTGAGAAACTGATTCAGCTTCTCTACTACCTCTCCACCACCTCCGAATTTTTGCATAGTGAATTTCAAGTTGAAATGTGAAAACCAAACTGGGCGGTGGTAGTACACCTTTAATCCCAGGACCCGGGAGGCAGAGGCAGACTGATCTCTGAGTTTGGATCTCTGAGCTTGAAGCCAGCCTGGACTACAGAGAGGGTTCCAGGACATCCAGGGCTACACAGAGAAACCCTGTCTCAAAAACCAAAGAAGGAAGGAAGGAAAGAAATGAGATCAAAATAATGCAATTTGTTTGCAATCCATACTCATCTTAAAACGTCCATTATGCTCAGTGGGTAAAGACTTGTCGCCAAGTCTATGACTGTTTTGAGACCATCTCACTATGTATTCCTTGTTGGCCTGGAATGTAGTATCAGGGGGGCCTTGAACTCACAGAGACCCAACTGCTCTGCCTTCTGAGTGCTAGGACGAATGGTCCACCATTACCAAGCCAACAAAGCAATGTGGTGTGACCCTCTCCACCTGGAGCCAAGACAGAAGTGTGTATCATTCTCCTTTACCTCAGAAACAACTGACCGGACCTGAACTTCACTGTTGCCGTGTACCATGGCCTTCCTCCCAAACTACAGATACTCCTTCCTTGCTCATCATGATCACTCTAGCTTTAAAAAGGATTCCCAAGAACTATTCCTGCAATTCATCCTACCCCCATGCACTAGTCTGAGAATTATCCACTGGTGCTTGGCAAGAATTTGTATTGAGAACCATTTTAGTTACTTAACTCATTGCTGTGGCAAAAATGTTTTGAAAAAAAAATCACCTTAAGGAAGCGAGGACACAGCTAGCAGGTGGCATATACAAGGAAGGGGACCTCACCCAACATCACACCTCCAGGCACCTGGAGCTTGGACTTCCCAGCCTCCCAAACACTGAAAAAACAAGGTTCTCTACTTATAAACCAGTCGGAGCCTGACTGGACTAAGATATCCATAGTCTATTTCCACTAGGAGATATGTGATAAGGGTCTAAAGAAATGGTTTGGTTCAGTGGGTAAGAACATTTACTATGCAAGCATGAGAACCTGAGTTTGAATCTCCAGCACCCACACAAAAGCAGAATATACCTAACACAGTGGAGCATGGGAGCAGAAAAATCACTGGCATTTGCTGGTTACCAGTCTAACTCTAGGTTCAGTGAGAAACAGTGTCTCAAAGGAATAAAGCAGAGAATAATAGAGGACATCTGATGTCTTCCTTTGGCCTCCATGTGTACACCTGTGTACATACAGATGTGAAACACACAATCAGATGGATAGACAGACAGACAGAGAAATGTGTAAAAATACAACTGCAACATCAGGACAAGGAGTAAAATTTAGAATTATTTCAAATAGATGTAAAATGGGAAATTCTATATTAAGTACAACTCATTTTATTTGGACACCAGTTATATATCACTAATGAATGGCTTTTTTGCTTTAACTTCAGAAAGGACTTGTAGTGGTCTGAATGAGAATGGCCACCCCCATAAACTCAGATATTTAAATACTTGGTCCCTAGTTAGTGGATCTATCTGAGTAGGTATAGAAGTTGTGGCTTTGCTGGAGGAAGAGTGTCACTAGGGGCAGGCTTTGAGGTTTCAAAAGCCCAGTGCCTTTCCCAGTGAGCTCCCTGATTCTAGCTTGTGACTCAAGATGTGAGCCACATGTTGCTTTCTGCTTCTAGTGCTATACCTCCATGCTGGCATTCTTACCCACCATGGTGGTGATGGACTCCTACGCTCTGGAACCATAAGCCCAAATAAATCCTTTCTTCTGTAAGTTGCCTTGGTCATGGTGTTTTATCACAGCAACAGAAAAGTAACTAATACAGCACTTATGTCAAAAGTGTCTTTCAAAAGATTAGGGCTGGAGAAATGGTTCCATGTTTAAGAGCACTGGTTCTCTTCCTGGGGACCTGGGTCCCATTCCCAGCACCCACATGGTGGCTCACAACCATCTGTAACTCCAGTTCCAGGATATCTGATGCCTTTTCCTTGACTCCTCAGTCATCAGACACACACATGGTGCACATACATACATGCAAGCAGGCAAAACACCCTTACATATAAACAGATAAATTTTAGAAGATGTCTGTGAGAACCTGAGACTATCAAGTCTCCCCTGAAGATAGGCATGAATAGCTTTCAAAATACTGTACAACAGTGGAAGCTTTGCAGGACTCATTACTACAAAACTTGCAGATGGGCTCCAGTGTCTACCACACAGCCACAATTCTAGAGTTGTCTTTTAACTATAGAAAATTCCAAAAGAAGAATCTAAGAATCCCCTGGGTCATGTGAACTGCTGAACACATACCCTGTATTCTAAATATAATCCTCCACATTCTTCCTTAGAGGAATATTAGTGACATGTGTGGACCATATGGTACATTCTACTATCTCCCCAATCAGCAAGGAATTTCCTGAGATTCTTCATAGTATCCCCCAAGGAACCAGAAATGCACAGCAAGAGAATTTAGCTTGAAGTAAGGAACCCTCTTAGATTGAATTAAATATAGTTCTATCTGTAATGACATCAGGATCAGTTAGAAAATTCTAGATACATTAAATAATCCTGAACTTGTATATTTTATCTATTCTTAATGATTTTTGTATTTATAGGGAAACCACTCCATTAAAATATTTTGTCATTCAAGAATCACAAATAAGTTTTTTTTGTCTAAGAACAAAAGCAAAAAATGTGCACTCTATCTTAGAGATAAGTAGGAAATGTATCCAATTAACTCATGGCTTGAGGCCCTCCTCCAGTATTGGAGGTATCAGAATTCTAGGAGTGTGTTGGTTACAACCATACCCCAAAAGTTATGAGAGACAGATTCTGGACTATAGTCTCCATGACCTTTAAAATACAAAAATAAATGCTCTGGCCTAGGGTCTCTTACTTGATGGACATTCCTGCCGTGTGTGTGTGTGTGTGTGTGTGTGTGTGTGTGTGTGTGTGTGTGTGT
>CAJQZJ010004748.1:450611-472576 GCA_907164525.1 Lophiomys imhausi | reverse complement strand
TGTGTGTGTGTGTGTGTGTGTGTGTGTGTGTGTGTGTGTGTGTGTGTTCTGTAACTCTAATAAATATGTTCATTGCAATTAAGTAAGATTTTGCAGTCCATTACCCTGTAATGGATGTAGCCTTTGGGTGTTTTGAAAACTAAAATTAAAAGAAAAATGAGCAAGTAAGTATGTTGATTAATTTATCTAGGAAGATCTTACACTATCTTTTAAACAGATGAGTGAACAATTTTAAGCAAAATAATAATATGAAAATAAATAAAATAAATACATGGCATATTTGTAATGATAACCTGTTTTTTCAAAAGAACCACCACTCAGTTAATATTGCCTAAGCTATTCTAAAGATGCAGACAGGGAGGCAAAACAGACAACTGGCATGTGCACACAGCAAGTCATTTGGAGCAGCAGCATCTACTACATGCCCGCCCCCCACCCCCCAAAGTAACGGTAATTACTAGAAAACTCTTCCAGAGTTTCTAAATCGTGCCTAGTTTGCTTAAACTACTAACCATGTTATCTGTGTTGTTTAAAGCAGATTTGCTGCCGGATTCTGAATCTTCCTTATTCAAACTGCCTTTCAGGCCCTCTATGCAGGAAGATGCTGATGAAATTCACTTTCAGGTGCTTGTACATTGGAGCTGTTTTCAGGTCTCATTCCAAACCCTCACAGCAGGTGAGCCAAGATCCCCTACTTACAACACACCCCTCCCCTCCATACACACACACACACACACACACACACACACACACACACACACACACACAAGAGAGAGAGAGAGAGAGAGAGAGATATCATATCTAGGCCACAACTCAGAAACAGAAAAAAAGTTTAACTTTAATTATTCAGAAGTCTGAGATTAGAAAATCTAGAAATATCCCACTTTAACTTACACATATATGTAATATGGTGGGGGGGTTGGTTTTGTTTTGTTTTTTTGGTGGGTTTTTGTTTTGTTTTTTGGTTTGTTGGTTTTGGTTTTGGTTTTTGGTTTTTTGAAACAAAGTTTCTCTGTACCCTGGCTATCCTGGAACTCAAGCTGTAGAACAGGCTGTCTTCCAGCTCACAGAGTTCTACCTGCCTCTACCTCCTGAGTGCTGGGATTAAAGGTGTGTGCCACCACACCCTAGTTGATGTGGTATCATTTTTTAAAGAACTTATAAATGAGGTACAGCGTATGATTTCTGCTTTGAAAATCTAATACTAACTGAAATAGTCCAGGTACAACAGGACAAATAGTACAGCCTTGCACTTCTGTGAGGCCTAGAGCAGTTGTCAGAGTCACAAAGACTGAATGTAGAATGGTGGCATGAGGCCCTGTGCTAGGAGGGAAAAGGGAATTTATGCTTAGTGTGTCCAGAATGTCAGCACTGGGCAGTGTTGATGGTTGCGTGACAATGTGAAAACAGTTAATGCCACTAAATTTCATGTTTAAAATGGATAAAATAGTATTTTGTGTTTAACCATTCCTTTTTCTGTGTTTAAGATGGGTTATTTTTTCAATCGTTCTGATTTCTCAAATGTTTACTTAGTCTTAGCCTCCTCTTTTGCCTCAGCTCTAACCCATCCCATTTCCTCCAGAGTGTCTGCTTTGTTTTCAATCCTCGTTGTTTCAAGTTGTCATCATCTCTCATCAAAGCTATTGAAATTAATTCCTAAGTGGCCAGACTGACTTCTGTATCTTCCTCTCTGGTCTGTTTTATACAGCTGTTTTCTGTAAGTTCTCAGTGTCTTGCTCTTGCCCTTAGGAGATGTTTACAATCACTAAAATGGCCTAACCTCTCATACAGAAACAACCTTGTATATGTAATGTTAAATGTTAAACATGTGATGCAGCCCCTTACAGAGCAGCCATTTAGTGATTTGTTTGTTATCAAGTACTTAACCTGCACCTGAGTGATGCCGTTTGCCCTTTTGCCTGGGATTTTCCATGCAGCTGGTACTTGCTGTGCCTTCCTGATTCTGATGCTTTTGATTTCCACTTCTGCTTGTTGTTTGACTCTGTAATGAGGTGAAAGTGTGATTCTGACGGTTTCCCACGTCTACTTGTTGTTCTCAGCCTATATAAGCAGATGAACCTTCAGTAAAGTTTGTCACCTTGATCAGATTGCTGTCTTGGTGTCCCCCTTTGTGTTCTTTGTCTCTCCAATTCCCAGCCCCTTGTACAGTTGGTACAGTCAATAGTCACAGGCGACTACATACATGAATGTAAACATTAATATATTTAATATATTAAGGTGGACATATCCTTACATGCACATTAGTTCACTTCTTTTTAGCTGGTTAGTACTTAGCATTAACTTAATCCATTATCATGATTAGGATGATAGGTGGAGACCATATGGGAAGTAGTAAAACAAAGAACCTCAGAAAAAAGAAGAGCCAGAGGTAATTTTCTTGTCTCATCACATAACCCAAGCACAGAATGAAGCATCCTAGCAGGAACAGAGTGGGACACATGGATAACACTTTAAGAAACAAAAATCTGTCTGTGCATGGTGGCACACGCCTTTAATCCCAGCATGGGGGCGGGGGGGAGGCAGGTGGATCTCTGAGTCTGAGGCCAGATGTATCTCTACAGAGAAAGTTCCAGGACAGCCATGGCTACATAGAGAAACCCTGTCTCAAAAAACTAAAAGGAATGATGTGGGTGTGAGGTGATATGCCCCCTCACCACCTGAGGACAGCTGGCTCTGAGGTCATGAGAGTGGGTGACTTGGCGCTGCCCCTTGCCAGCTGCAGCACTTGGGAGAACTAGCAGGCCCTGCACCTCACCTGGGCAGCACAATAGAGAATTTAGAGTGGAGAAGATGAATATGTTATATATCATATGTCATGTCATAGGTCATATATCATATTTGTAGCTCTAGTCTTGGTACTGTTATTGCAATAAACAGCAGCCCTTCCATGGCAAAGATGTCTACAGACTGTAATGTGGACCAGGGGAAAGAAGTAATTCAAATGAACAAAACCAAGCTGGGCATGGAAGTGTACACTGCCATTCCAGCACACACAAGGCTGAGGGTGGAGAGTTTCAGGTTAGTGTGGGCTACAGAATGAGACTTTACCTCAGAAAAGGAAAGGAAAGAAGGGAGGGAGGAAGGGAAAAGATCAGAGTATGAACAAGACTAAGCAAACCATGAAATAAAACCAAGAAGAAACAGATTTAAGATCTTTACCAGCATCTAGTCCAACATTCCCACTTAACATAAGGAAGAAGGTCCTTAGAAACAATAGACAGAAAGTTGGTCCTACCCCTCCATTACTATAGTCTATGAAACAGCCAACAGAGAGCCACCAGTGGGAGTTCTCCAGGTCTCCTGGTAGACAGTGAAGTCTCATGGATTCAATGGGCTGCCAAGTTTGTTAAATCAACTGGATGCTGGCCAGACTGCCACTCCACTTTGTGCTGTACAAACACAGTCCTGCATATAGAAAGGTCCCTAAAGCACTTACTCTCATTTTTGAACTTATTCTATTTCCCTTACTCCCAGGTTTATAAGTTCTTTGAGGGCGTGGCACTAGGTTCTGAGTAACACACTGGATACTCAAAGCAGGGAGTTTCAGATATGTGAGGAAGAACCAAGGAACTAGGCTTCAATTCTACAGCTAGCAAGCACTACTTTTTAGAATCTGGCTCTGACACGAGCCTCAGCACTGGAATTACTACCATGGCTACAAGAATCAACTCTTCTTTATCCCACCAGCAACATGATAGGCTGTTAGAGGAAGAAGAGATCAATATTGAGTGGATCAAAACAACAGCAACCATATAGTAGACACTCCACAAAATGTACATTATTCTAGACAAACTGAAAAAGCTAATACAGTTAGGGAAAGAAAAAATAAATAAATGAAAACCATCTTCCAGTCTCCTCACCCATACCCAGAGGTAACCAGTTGCTAGGAAAACAAACCATCTTCAAAATAAAACCATTTCTCACCACAGTTATTTAATCCTTACTAACTTCACTTCAAGTTAGTTCTTCAAGTCTTAACTCACTGACTATCACCAAGCTTTTCAAATCTGCACAACAAAAAAAGAAAGAACATTTTGAGGGGTCCCTCCAGAAAAACGCAAAGCTTACTTTAAAATGTACATTCACAGCAAGGTGGTAACACATGACTACAATCCCAGCTCTCGGGAAGGAGAGGCAGGGAGACTGAGCCGGGGGCCCCCTGGACTGCACAGGAACTTTGAGAACACCGTATCTCAACAAACCAAAGTTTGGAGACATAGCTCAGTTTTAGAAAGCTTGCCTCTTGTGTGTGAAGTCATGGGTTTGATTCCCAGCATTACAAAAAAGGAAAAGAAACATTATATGTATAATATATATTGACTTGCTCCTAACATTAAAATTTTGATTTCTTTGGTTTTGCTTTTATGAATGTGGAAAATTGATCATCCTAAATATTTCCATATTTTTCATTTCAGGTAGATATTTTTAAAGACTCATTTTTAATTGTATGTATGTATCCGTGTGGGTGTGTGCAAGTGCCTGAGGAGACCAGAAACATTTGGATCCTCCAGAGCTGGAGTTGCAGGATGTTGTGAGCTGATTGGTGTACATGTTGGGAACCAAACTCTGGTCAATACCTGCTCTTAACTACTAAGTCATCTACCTAGCCCCATGGTAAACTTTCCTCTTCCTTCCTACCAAATTTTATCAACACAATTCAGAATTTATTTCCAACTGGTAATGAGAAAATTGAACATATGTAGCATCCAAATGCTGAATTCCCTGTTGAAGAAATAAATGGTAGACCTTATCTATCATTTATTTGACTCAGGTGTATACCCATGTATACTACAGACATTTTTATTTAATTATTCAATAATTGGTACATGAGATGCATTATCTAATTCCTCTGGGGCCTTCCACTGTCAAAAAAATAGACGCCAAGAGTGTGGCCATCAACTGCATTTTTCTTTTTCTTATATTTGAAAGTAATGACTTCATTATCTTTACATTTAATGATTCGCTATTTTTAAAACTTTAAGTAATACAGAAAAACCCTACAAAGAAAAAATATCAACCAGACTCCACTACCTAGAAGTAGCCATCAGTAACATTCATCAAATCGGAATAATGTATCAAAATGTATCAAGCCATCAGTAACAATGTATCAAACCCTACTACACAGAAGTAACCATCCCAAACAGCCTATGCATTTCCTTCCTGACATCTCTGCTGAGGAGTGATGATGAGCAGGCAGACACAATCGGTGCCTGTCATGTTTAAATAAAAATATGACACTTACCCGTACTTACAGTTAGCAAGGGAGAGAAACGGCAAAGCTAACAGATAACAATGTCTCCTTCACTGAGAGAGCAGTGAAGGGGAAGCCTTCTAAGAGGGGAGGATGCTTGACAGTTTGTTTTCGGTTTATTGTTTGTTTTAGCAACCCAAATGTCTTTTTAAGTTCTGTAAGAGTGCCCCTCAGCTAGGCCGTGTGGTGGCACACGCCTTTAATCCCAGCACTTGGGAGGCAGAGGCAGGTGGATCTGTGTGAGTTCTAGGCAAGCCTGGTCTACAAAGTGAATCTAGGACAGCCAGGGCTACACAGAGAAACCTTGTCTCGAAAAAACAAAAAAACAAAACAAAAAAAAAGAGTGCCCCTCATGCTACAGAACCCTTAGTAAAGCAGTCTAAAGCTAATAACCTTTTTTTTTCAACACAGAGACAGGGTTTCTCTATGTAGCCTGGCCTTCCCGTTACTCACTCTGTAGACCAGGCTGGTCCGCCTGCCTCTGCGTCCCGAGTACTGAGATTAAAGGCACGTACCACCATGCCCTGCTAAAAAAGAATAATAACATTTTATAACTACAACTGGAAAAGACAAGATTGGAAAAATCTGAAACCTTCTTTCCTCATTTGCATATAACCTGGAGCAAGCCTTGTTACTGTGGTGATAAGAACAGGAATATATCAACACAGCTATTTACAGGTGTTCATTTATTTCAGAGCAAGCTCACTGGTGTGCTAAAATATATATGTTGTATTGTTTGTATTTATGTGGAATTGATTTAAAGACTCATAATATTCCCTTACAAAATTATCAAAATCAAAAGTCAAACCAAACACTATAATAGATTCAAAAAATTCTCAGAAAGCTTCCCTCTGTGACAAATTCCAAGGCATCTTCAGAGATATAAACACAGTTGTTTTTAAAGTTTACAGGGGAAACATATGCTTCTCAAAAAAAAAAAAAAAGATTATTCTGCTGTAGGTGTGCTTTTATTTGCAGTCAAAACAGAAGACCAAATTGGCTGTCTTGGCAGGTTGTATTGCTTTTTAGGTCAAGTTAAAAATTTGGGGGACAAATAGTATACTGTCTGAAATAAAAAAATACCATCGTGTTAATTTGTTCTTTGCAGCTCATTTTATTTATTGGCATTGAATCTGTCTTAACGACAAATTTTTTATAAACCAGAAGTTTCTTTTCTTAACCTGTGTATTGTACATCTCACTTGTCTGAAACATGGCTCCAGTTTCAAATGTAAGAGAAAGTATGAACATCTGTGTATGTATAATCATTCACACAATCAATAGAATAGTAACTCTATTCTGACAATTACATACATCATAAACAGTTAGGAAAATAAAGTTTTATTTACCCAAAAAAATGACTTTATATATTTATTAGACTTCAAAGTGTCCTTTTTGTGCCATCTTTGTTTATTCATTTTTTGTTTCACTTTAAAGTCAGACTTTAATAAACTTGCAATAGAAATAACTTTCTACAGAATTGAGAAAACTTACAATCCTCCTACTTCCAAAGCAGATCCAAACAGAAATTTTTTCTTTCTGCATCAACAGAGTTGAGGATGAGACTGATTGACTGTTTTTTAACTTCAATGTCTACAGAATATAGCACCTAAATAAAAATAAAGACTATTTCATTCTTTTGGGGGTGGGGGAGACAGATTCTCACTGTGTAGTACCGAGTGTAGACCAGGCTAGCCTTGACTTCATAGCAGTCCACCTGCCTTTTACTCCCCAGTACTCGGATTAAAGGCCTGCAACACCAAAAAAAAAAAAAAAAAACCCTCACTAGATTAATAATTCTTTAAAATTAGCCAGAAAGGAACCAGAGAGATGGCTCAGCAGATAAGAGCACTGACTTTGATTCCCAGCGCCAACATAGTGGTTTGCATTCATTTGTAACTCCAGTTACAGGGAATCCAATAGCCTCTTCTGTCTTCCGCAAGCACTATGTTTGTAGTACACAGGCATACATGCAGCCAAAATACTCATATGCATAAAATAAAATCATAAATTTTAAAAATAGCCAGACAAAGTAGAACACACACTTAATCCCAACACTTGTGTGGCAGAGGCAGGTGGATCTCTGTGAGTTCAAGGCCAGCTTGATCTACATACTAAGTTCCAGGCTACAAAGTGAGGCCATGTCTAAATTAAATAAATGAACTATGGATCTTTTCTTCTGCAAAAAGAAGCTTCTTTGATGATGGGGGGGAGGGACTGTGCTTATCTGTAGATATAAGGATAGGTATTTACGATACAGTTGGGAATTATACTGACTTAGGAACATTGCAGTGAGAGCTTCTCTAGGGTTCGTGACCTCATCAGCCACATTTAGTTGATTAGGTTTACAGTACTAGGCGTTCTATTCAACAGTCCTTAAGTCCAATTAGATGGCTGTTGGTTACCACCAAGATGTAAGTGCCATTATTATACTCTTGGGTATATCTTGCCATGTTGGTTATTGTAGTTCATTGGCTTTACAGCTCAGTAGGATTGTTAGTTGCTTTTCTCCTTTGGCAGCTTGCATATCATGATTGCATACTATGAGAGCTAGTTATTCATGTAACTTTATATAATTGTGCTAGTTTCACACTTTCTCTCTAAACCCAAATAATTGAGACACTATTATATTATTTGTTAAGCAGGCTTCATAACACAAAAACTGAGCAGTTATTACTCTATTCTTAACCCCCTATGCTAATCTGGCTTCCACCCAGCATAAATCCCAGAGATTCTTGCACTTTGTGGCTTTCCTGCTTCAACTGAATTTCTCCTGCTCTTTCTTGCCTCTGCCTCTTTCTCAATCCCTTTATTTCCTCTCCTAACTCCTCCTCCCTTGGAAGGCAGGAAATCCAGCCCTACTCTCCCCCACTCCCACCCCCACTCAGTGATTGGCTGTAAGCTGCTTTATTGGCATATCAGGGGATAATTGAGGAGCAGTGTTTAAACAACATTGAGACATGAGATTCTCAGAACAAAGGTAGCAACCAAAAATGGGGGTACAGAAATCAGTATTTGAATTACATAATAACCTTATCCCTATAGCTAGTCCTCAGGGAAGAGGCTTCCAGGTCAGTTACAGCTCGATTCTTCTAAGTCCTGTGTTAGAAATGTGTGGTATCTTCATTAATAAAGTCTTACCTTCGAGTTCTAGGAGGCAACCATAGACAATGGAAATAGGCTATATTGTTTGGAGAGTCTTTTGGACCCCCTTGATCAACAACTCAAAATCCCCATGCTTGGCATTAGGATTTTGTTAGATAATCTATGGTTCTTTAGGGGGTCATCATCACCCCAAGTGCCATAACTGTATTTGAATTCCTTATATATGTATGCACACACATACATGCATGTATATTTCTGAGTAAACATAAAATGATTGTTTCCCTATGGCTTTTATGATCATCCTTTGTATTCTTTACCCCTCTTTTTTCGCAACAGATGGAATTCATCACAGAAATCCACAACTGGTCACAATGCAGAGAAAAACTGACTGTGAAGACCGATTTCCACCTGATACATCTACAATGCAATCCCTAAACCTAAGGTTCACAGAAGAAGGGATGGAAGGGTTATAAGAGTCAGGGGATCTGGACTACTACCAAGTAGTGTCCTCTGTATACAGCAGGGAGTTGCACCCATGAAATATGAACAATATGGTCACCTAAACAAGACCTAGACAATTACACCAACTGACATCCCACCATGGATGGGAAAATCACACAAGGTCCCATCCCTAGATAAAGAGCTATGGGCAATTAATGGCTACTAAGAGAGGGATCAGTCTTCTGCAGGACCAAGCACACTGATAGGTTATCTAGTCCCAAGAGATCAACACTAAACACATGTGCATATGAGCATATGTTATATTTATATGTATTATATGATAAATAGACAGGAAGGCAGATAGATGATAGATAGATAGATAGATGATAGATATGTTAGAATAATAATTGAAGAAAAGATCATGAAGTTGAGAGGGAATAGAGGAACATGGGCAGAGTTGGAGGGGAAATAGTGTATGGTGTAAATGATGTAAATACAGAACTCATATGAAATCTTAAATTTAATTCTTAAAATTAAAATAAATGTTTTTAAAAAGAGAGAATAATAAATTCAACCCTGGAGGGTTCCACAATGTAGTAAAGCCAACAATAGGCACCAAATTCTAAATTTTGACACCTAACCCCAAAAGTACTATGATTACGAATTCATGGCAGAAAATTAAGGAGATGTTTGATAGACTTGGCTTTACCATTGCCTGGGATGAGCCAGAACACTGGAAAGTATTTAATGGTCATCTTTATTTCTTCCTTAGCCTTAGACACTTAATTCAATGAGTTTTCAGTCATTACAAGTATTGTTTCACTTAGCTTTCTGTTAATGTAATAACGTATCCTACATAATGAACTTAAAAAGAAGAAAGGTTCATTTTGGTTCACAGTTTTGGAGATTTCAGTCCTTGGCCTATTGGTCCCATTTCTTTCATCCTGTGACAAGACAATATGTCATGGTGGGGAGTACATGGAGCAACAAAGTTCCTCGCTTCATGGCCGAGACAGGAAAGGGAGAAGAGACTTGGGTACCAAAATTCCTTTCAAGCTGATATCCTCAACCAAGACCAGGATTGCAAATGAAGAAGGCAACAAGTATTTGTCAATGCAGACAACTACTAGTCAATGATGGAAAGCAACCAGTTCAAGGAAGAGGTGGAGAAGAATTTATGTGAACTCAACAAAACCTAAACTTCATCCATTTGTACCCTTTCTAGTCCCATGGAAGCCTAGCTTTCATTTATAACTTTGTGTTTGTCTTCTTAATGGAACCCTCCCAAGCTGTGCAAGTGCAGGCTCTATAGAATTTCTTTGAATTTTGTTTTTTTGTTTGCTTGTTTTTCAAGACTGTCCTGGAATTCACTCTGCAAACCGGGCTGGCCTGGAACTCATTCTGTAGATCAGGCTGGCCTCTAACTTATAGAGATCCACCTGCCTCTGCCTCCCAACTACCTCCCAACTGCCACCACCACGAGGTGGGCTCTGTAGAACTTCTGATGATATGATATACTCAGCAGTTCAGTGTTCCCTCAAAATGTCTCAAAAGTGTCATTGGCCTGCTTCATTATCTGTTGCAAGTCCAAATGACCACTTTCTGGACCTCTTTTCCAAAGTAATAGCTTTCAAAGGAGAGATAATGTTGAAACTTCTAGAAGCTAAGTGATAGTCTTTTTCATATAAATATTTAGGATCTCTTTCCTCTTAGTTTATTATTGAATTTAATTTAACAGTTTCTATTGAAATTATATTTCTGAGCAACAAGGATAATTCAAAAAGTAATTATAAATGAGATATCCAATAGAGCTATTTTGCATATTTATTGCATTTTCATATCTTGGAAACAGGATAGAGGTAAAAAACTATGAAATCTTGATTTCTACTTAGAGAGAGATTTATCATTATTTGTGAGATATGTCCACCATGGTTTTACTTTAAAACCACAAATAAAGTTTTAACAATGGGCATTTTTCTTGTTGAGAGGTCTGTGGTCAGACTAAACATCTCACAGAATCTGATTAGATCCTGAGGTTTTCAAATTCAATATTCAGCAAATATAGAACACTTCTTTGGCCATAAGAAATAATTAAGAACTTCAGGGCTGATGTAACTTTGTACGATGACATGATAATCAGACATAACTTCTTGTATTGGGCTTCATCATACTTAGGCCCATAATTATCACTCATAATTAATCTTTTGACAATCTAGGTAACATTGCTTTAGCTTTGTCCATCAGCAAGGTCTTCATTTGCCAGTAGCCAAGTTAGGAAAATTTTGTTATTAAATGCTTTCTTTTTTCCTCCCAATTATCCTGAATCCAGAAAAGTAGACATTCAGTCATTATGTGAAGACAAAGGAACATTGAATGGTTAATTATACAACAGCAAGAACTGTCCACTGTGTATTCATTCTTATAATAGATCACTGGAGGGTGAATTAGCATATTTAGTTCAAAAACTTGTAAGATAGAAATGAGATGGTTTTGGTAGCTAATGTTTTCATGGCAGCTTCAGACTACAAAGACAGCTGACGTAAAATAGCACAGGGCTCTGAATAATAGGAAGAAGGATGTTCTGTGAGTCACATGATGTCTGAAATCCACCTTTTCTGTATTCCCACCGTACCACTGTGATCCTACAGACTAAACTTGCTTCCCTAGAAGCAAACTCTCTCCTCATGACAGTCTTAAAATCAAATGTGCAAAAGCCGTTGAGTTGTAGCATTTTCTGTAGCATTTTCCTTACTGGAAGAGATCTCCAAAGGTCACCTAGTTCGTCCTCATCTTCAGCCAGGACTCTTCCTAATACCGAATATAGCTGTATAGTGATCTGCATTAAGAAAGCTTTTAAAGATCCCTGGGGTTGGTCAAAAAATAGCTAATATTGGCCTGATTCATAGAGCAGCATTATATGAATGTCAAAATAGCCACGTTCATCAAAGAAGATATCCATCAGGTCTGGTAACTGCTAGGACCAGCTTCATGAGGCAATGCTTTATTTTCTGGGAGAAAGGGAGGTAGGCTGAAGAAATGACCAAGTGTGGCATTAGTTTTTGTTTAGGCACTTCAGTGTTTGTCAAAAAGGAAACCTTGTCATCTCAAAAACCACAGCACGAAATTCTAGAGGTGACTAAAAAAAAAAAAAAAAAGGAACAGGTAAATAGGAATTCTATCAAGTCTTTTCAAAGAGCTGCACCACAGAGCACAGAGAGGAAGCAGCTGTTCTTAGCAAGATCTGATTAGCATCAAGTTGCTGAGGGGCAGATAATAAAACATAAGAATAATATTGATGGACCTACTTTTAAAGTGATCTCCCCCTCAAAAAAAATCAGCTGAGATTGCTAGAACTAGTATCATCTCAACTCCATTAAATGGTAGGTGAGAAGGACAACAATTTAAGTGTAATTTCAAGTTCCTAACACCACTATCACACTGCTGTTTATCAAGAATAGTAATCTCCCACTGTTTAGACTTTTAAATCACTATAGTTACAGAACTTATACTGAAGTCCAGAAACATAATGGAGTAAGGTTTTTTGTGTGACTCATTTGCTTCTTTAAGCCTTTCTGTTGACCTATATGGAGATCTTAAGGAAATGTGGATACAGTAAGGGAAGGGTCCTAACTTAATAATTGTATGAAGCTCCCACTTGCTTTTATGTGTTTATGTTGCATTTTTCTTCATAGTTATATTAATATGAGATAACATGAGTGGGCATCTTCTGGAGAAGGGGGCTGAGTGAAAACAAGAGTAGAAGGTTTTGTGTTTTGTTTATTTTTAGTCTGCCCTCTTGCCAGATTTCAGATTGTACCTAGTCTAAGAAATTTGAAAATATTCCACTGTTAAAAACAAACAAGTACGCCGGGCGGTGGTGGCGCACGCCTTTAATCCCAGCACTTGGGAGGCAGAGGCAGGCAGATCTTTGTGAGTTCGAGGCCAGCCTGGTCTACAAAGCGAGTCCAGGACAGCCAGAGATATTCAGAGAAACCCTGTCTCGAAAAACAAAACAAAACAACAAAAACAAACAAACAAACAAACAAGTAACTGGTGGTGGTAGCTCAAGCCTTAATCCTAGCACTTAGGAGGCAGAGGCAGGTGGATCAACGTGAGCTTAAGGCCAGCCTGGTCTACAGAGCGAGTTACAGGACAGCCAGGGCTACACAACCCTGTCTTGAAAAACTAAACAAATACACAAACAAAAACAATACAAATACTGTGTTCTCAGCCAGAGCTTGGTCTGGATTATAGGAAGAGGATGCTCTTACAACCGACCTCTCCCAGCCTCCTTTGTGACCCTTGACTTTGGAGATAGGAAATAGGCCCCTGAGAACTTTTTGATGAGAATCTTCTTTTCTCACAAAACACAGAAGGATAAAGAAACAAAGCATTCACATCACATTCTGTCTTCCTTTTGGGAGGACAGGAGAAACAAGAGAAAGCAGATCTTCCCAAGTGTCTCTGGATTTTCAGCATTCCCACAGTGGGCACCTAGCCCTTGAGTTAATGTGTATATCTACCATAAAGCTAAGGTAAGAGAACTATTTCCTTAGATATTTTGAACTTATTAGGGCAGTGCCCTACCTCATTTCCCTAGATGATTATGGATAATTTGCTTTGTGTGTTCAACCTGTAAGAAGTGGCACACATCTTTAATCTCAGTACTTGGGAAACAGAGGCAGGCAGATCTCAGAGTTCAAGCCAAACCTGGTCTACAGAGTCAGTTCTAGAACAGTCAGGGCTACACAGAGAAACTTTTCTCAAAAAAAAAAAAGAAGAAGAAGAAAAAGAAGAAGAGGAGGAGGAGGAGGAGGAGGAGGAATAGGAGGAGGAGTCAGTGGTTCTTTTAGGTTATCAATGTAAACAAATTTCCATTTTAGAGTCAAGCAGTTCCAAATGGAGGAAACTGAGTCATGTTAAGGAATCAAAATGAAAGGTATGTAAACAAAAAAAGGCAGAGAATAGTAGATTCTGTAACTTTTATTACAAAAAGATTAAAATCTTTACATGCTATGCATGACATTAAATGTCATATATAGGTTCACTGCAAGCAAATCTTTCAAAAATATACATACTGTATATATTTACAATTCAAGTTTGAGTAACTGATGTCAAGGTATAATTTGTGTTCTAATCCTTACCCACCCTGTGGCTTTGTTCAGCTACTAGCTAAACAACGATTGTATCTTCACTCAGGCACATAAGAGGTAGAAGCCACTTTAAACAAACAAACTGGAGTGCAACGGTGAAGATCATCATTGAAGCAGCTTAGCTACATCAAGGAGACCCTAACTAGCTTTGGTCATCTCAAGAAGCTGAATATATGTAGTCTGTTCTGGAAATTAAAACTGAAAAAACTTCAGAGAGTTGCTTTTCTGATCACATCAGAGGGTTGACAGAATTCAGCGTCTAAAAAGGCCTGCCGCTGTGCATCCAGGAATTGTACATGATTGACATAGCAGCGTTTACAGGCTGGTAGCTAGACACCTTTTCCCTGAAGAGGCAAGAATAATATGCAAATAAGAGATATCAAAATAATATCTCTACACACAGCCTCTAGAACTCAGAAGTCAAAGTAAATTATTCCTTTGCCAAGAGCAATCTGTATTAATTTCTACCCATGCCCATCTCCAGCCCAAACTGAGCTCCTAAGTCTATACAAGGGTGTGGGCAGTCTGTGACTTCTGTAGACCAAAGATCCTGAACTCAAGAGTGGACCTCAGGAAGGCTCTTGAGCCTGAGCAGGGCTTCCTAAGTTCCTGCCAGCTTTGATGGAACTTGTTTCTGACCCGGGAAGCTGAAGTGCTGCCATGGAGGCAGCTGTGGCCAGAAGCCCCTCTCGTTCCCTTTTTTTCTGTTTCATCCTACGGTTCTGGAACCAGATTTTGACCTGGTTGTCATTCAGCTGCAAGCAGTTGGCTATCTCGATGCGTCGGGCTCTAGTTAGGTACTTATTGAAATGAAACTCCTTCTCCAGTTCTGTCAGTTGCTTGGTGCTGAAATTCGTGCGCATGGCACTGGATGGGCTTGCGGCTCCATATTCGGAGAGTCTGCCTACAACATAAAGAAAGGCAAAGTGTCAACGTGGGGGAGTGGGGCGCAAAGAGATACTGAAGCTGTCCAGTGGGGCTAAGAGTTAGGATCAAAGTCACTGATGGACACAGCTGTGCCCGAAGAAGTGCTCCACCGAGGGCTCTGTCCTGATTTTCTCAGCGCCTGGGGCATTTTCTGACCCTGGGCTCTGACCACTTAAGGACAGAAGCTCCATCCAGGGTCTCGGCGGCCACAGGTTCTCGGCTTTGCTCGGAGGAGGAGGCTCCCACGACCCCAGGTGCCGCCCTCCAGCTCCCACCTCCTTACTTTTCTTGGGGGCGTTCCTCTTCACTTTCATCCACTCGAAAGTGCCGAAGGCCGCCGGGAGGCCGGAGGTGGGAGAGGCGGGCTTGGGGCAGGCTCCCGGGGACGGCGACGCAGTGTGAAAGGGCCCGGGGTGGCCGTCCGCGGGCTCCTTGAGACACGCGGGGAAGGGGCCTGGCTCGCCAAAGGCGGCGAAGTCCACCTGGCCGCTGAGCAGGAAAGATCCTCCGCCAGAGAAGACCGCCGAGGTGGCATAGTGGACGGGCGCCCTGCCGTCGTCCGCCGCTCTTCCGAGCGCGCCCGGGAAGTCGAACGCCGCCGGCCCGGACCCCAAGAAGCTGTAGTCGGCGGCAGGTGCGGCGCCCCGTTCGTAGGCGCCTTCCAGGGTGCAGGGCGAGTACCGGGGCGCGGCGGGTTGCTGGCCCGGGGGCTGCGCTGGGGCTGCGGGGGGCGACGGCGCGGGCCGGGCGGCGGCCAGGGGCAGGCAGCTTACGAAGGCGCGGTCGCCGCTGCCCAGGGGGAAAGCGGGCTGCAGGGCCACCGGGCGCGCGTCGGCGCGGCAGAACTTGGGTGCGAAGCCGAGCACGTCGCCGCCAACCCCTCTGCTGCCGCCGCCGCCGGCCGCGCACGACACGTACTCCAGGAAGGAGCTCATGGCTCGCTCCGCCGCCGGGCGCAAGCCCGCGACCCGGGCGCCGCACCCCGCAGCTCCGCGCAGCTCCGCCCTCCCGCTACCCCCGCTGCCCTCGCCGCCGAGCCATGGCCAGCGAGCCGGAGGTAAATAGTGGCCTCATATACCGGCGGCGGCGGCCACGTGGCGCCAGACGGCCAATCGGCGCCTTCCGCGCACTGGCGGGGTCCCGACTTGGAGTGCGGTTCCTCGCGCCTGCCCCGTCGCCAACTTAGCCAGAGCTGCCGGGGGGCCTCCGCCCGGCCCCCGGGGACAGTGGCGCCGGCACGGGGTGGCCTGGGAAGGGCGGGGTGAGAGCCCTGGACACCAGCTCCTTGGACAGGTATTGTCGCCGGACAAAGGCAATGGAGGGCGAGGGATGCAACGGTCAGGGCTGGTCCCTCTCTGCAGCCCCCGCGGGCTTCTCCCCGGCGGCTGACAGGGTGAACTTGGAGGAGGGTGGGTGGTAGTATTGCCTTTTCCCTGCGGGAACTCTACTCAACCCTCCTCTGAGAAGGTCAAGTTATTCTTCCCCTTTCCCTGAGTACATTGGGTTTTGTTGCCTTTTCCCTCTTTTCCGCCTCCTGGGACCACTTAGGACCGGGATGAAATCGTTTTCCCTAGCTTTTCTCTGAACCACGCCTCACAGCATTCATTCCCTTCAGCTCCTCTTCCAATTTGGGGCGACGTGGTGAGATATTTGTAGTGTCAGTGTTGATTTGGGCAGAAAATAAGTTTCTAACTCCTGGGGAAGAAGCCAGATTTTCCCCTCTGACAAGGTCATCAGAATAATGACCCTGTGGCAGACAGGCCCTTGTGCACTATTTGGTAGGCTGGCACGCGCGCTGTGCACGCTTTCAAAGAGACTCTTGGCTGGAGGGAGCAAAGGTGTCTTGGGGACTGGTCGGATCTCAGAGGTTTGGACAGCCTTGTACCTTAGAGCAATTAAAGCTTCTGTTCCATCAGATAAGTGCTGCGTTGTCTCTTGCGAGTGAAATCTGAGGGTTCACGATGTTAATGGGCTCACGTCTCTTCCCTTGATAATATGGTTTTGTTTACTGAGTGTAGAGAGACGGGAAATAAAAGTGCAATTGGCACAGGAAATGAAGAGTAGAAGGATTATACAGACAGACTTAACATCGACAAACCTTCCAACTTCCTTAAGCATTTCTTTTCACGTTTCCTCTTTAGGGCAGTAGGGAAATACCAAGTTAAATAAATACAACTCATTTACACACAGCCATAAGTAAATGAAGGTGGGTCCTAAAAGCCTATGTAGTGAAGATTCCAAAGGGTCTGCTCTCAGTTGATCCAAGTGCCCTTGAAAGTTTGATCAGTTACAGTCTCTAAGTTATAGTGAGTAAGGTTTTATTCTTACTTTATGGATCCATTTGTCATGAACGAGTGATTGAGCCCTTGCCTAAAATTCCACTCTCAGGCATCATAGTCCAGAGATTGAGTCCATTTCAGGGCTGTGGACTTGTAAGTAAACAAAGCTACACCCAAAGTATATTGTGCTGGCGAGGTTGAAGGACCTAGAGTTAGGAATGGAAGAGATGACAGGTATCTGGGCACAAAGCTATAAGAGTGTGGGTTCTTGGGATTGAATGGAATCCTACTAAAAACAGACTTTCCATCTAAAACCATCTGTTATTTACTTCCCCTGAAGCAAACAAATTTTTGGAGATTTTTGTCTTTGCCTGAAGTAGAAAGTATACTAAAACTAAATGAAGTAGTTGTGGTTATTTTTATTGTTGTTATTTTCATTTTCACAGTTATATTGAGAGTGGCCATCAGAATTAGGGATTGGAGTAGGATTCAATATTTGTTCAGCTCCAACTGTATTTCCCTGTAAGGTCTGTTTATCATTCGCTCTTCTTTTAGTTTTGCATCCTTAGGGTATCCTATGCTTCAGAATTCAGACTGCTGTCCTCACTCCAGAGTCGGTTCTTTCATTTTGGTTTTGATGTGTTGGGTATCTAACCCAGGGCCTGACACGTACTAAGCAAGCCCTCTGCCACTGAGCTACGTACTCCGCCCTTGAGCTGGTATACTTAATGTGTGTTGGAAGCCAACCCTCTAGTCATTTGATGCCCAAATTCAGCAGATGTTTGCCACCTGTACTAGGTAAGAATATTTTATTACGACTAGAAAAAGATATTCTCAAACCAAAGGAAAAATTCACTCCTTTCTCTCTCTCTCTCTCTCTCTCTCTCTCTCTCTCAGAGATCTCACAGATCCAAACCTCACACAGGTTAGGCAAGTGTTCAGCCACTGTATCCCCAGCTCATACTCCAGAATAATCTTAGTCTATAATTATCTGAGGAGAGATTGGAAGATTTTATTGGGGGAAATGTGCATAAAAATATGTGAATAGAGAATATTTTTAATAACTATCCAGTTTGTCTCCAATGTTCATAGAATCTGGGGAACAATCTTACAGATTTTGATAATTGTTTAAGTCATGAATCCCCAAGGGCCACTTGCTCCTCTGAGTCTTGGTGCTGTGGGTTCTCCATGGGAGGTGACATCAGAGAGGCTTGATTGCCAGAGTGTGTTTGATGTAGGAATGCTTTGAAATAGCCCACCACAACAGCCATCCACATTCCCACCCTCCCCCACTACCTTTCTCTTCCATCCAATAGCATGCTTCTTTTCTGATAGAAGTGATGGCTCCTGGTGGCCTTGTCTTCTGTGTTTAAAGTTGATCTCAAGAAACACCAGGGCACTCTCTTCCATAAACACTGCTGTGCTTCCCTTTGCAGATACTTAAGAGCAATGAAACTCTTTGCTGCACAGATTTAAAGTAGGGGTGATTATCTCTTACCTGTGGAAGTAAACTAAGGGAGTCAAGATGTTTTTTTTCTCTTATACCAGACTAAAAGAAAATAGATTATGATATAGTTCTCTCAAGTGTCTTCAACCATCAAAGGATAGAAATAAGAGGAAGACGACTTACACACGGGGAATTTTAAACTTTTCAGTAGTCTGATAAACAGGACCTTCTGTAAGGAAACAGGTGAATGTTGTACCTTTCCCCAAGTCTTGCAGATGAGACTCATGGTCCAAGCCAGCTTTTGACACATGATAGGCATCTAATAAATGTCTGTTTGTCGGAGATAAAGAATAGAAACAGTGGTATACTCTACCATTGTTTAGTGCTAGCTTAAGTAAGAGTATACTCAGATTAGGGACACCAAAACTACTTTGTATTTATTGGAATCACCATGGATTAGTGGTTCTCATCTTTCCTAATGCTTTGACCCTTCTTTAATGCAGTTCCTCATGCTCTGGTGACATTCAACTGTAAAAATAACCTTGTTGCTACTTCATAACTGTAATTTGGTTACTATTATGAACCATAATGTAAATATCTGTGGGTTTTGGTGGTCTCAAGCTACCCCTGCAAAAGGGTTGTTCCACCTCTCTGAGAGGTCGTGACCCCCAGGTTGAGAACCACTGCCATAGAGGCTTCCCACAGATACAGTTCCATTGACTCACCTCCAGAGATTTTAACCCAATGGGTCTGGCTCAAGAATCTTAATTTTGTTTGTTTGTTCATCTATTTATTTATTGGTTTTTCTAGCCAGGGTTTCTCTGTTTAAGTTCTGGCTGTCCTGGAACTTACTCTGTAGATGAGACTGGCCTTGAACTCAGAGAGATCCACTTGCCTCTTCCTTCCCGAGTACTGGGATTAAAGCTGTTCACTACCACTGCACGATTTAAAATGGAAGGTGTTCTTTGGTTTTAAGATTCACTTATTTCTATGTGGATTGGCGTTCTGCCTGCATGTCTATGCCAGGTACCAGATCCTCTGAAACTGGAGTGACAGACAGTCGTGAGCTGCCATGTGGGTGCTGAAAATTGAACTCGGGTCCTCTGTAAGAGCAGCCAATGCTTCTAACCACTGAGCCATCTCTCCTGCAAGAGTCTTTATTTTTAACCAGCTTCTTGGGTGATCTTACCATAGATACTCAAAACTACCCTTCACAACATTCTGCTGTGGAAGTTGGAGTTGCGGAAACAGAACAGGAAGGAAATGCTTCTGTAGAGAGAGCAGTGAGCAGAGTGAAAGGGCAGTGTCACTGGCTAGCTGACACACGAGCCCACCTGAACAGTGTCTGCAAATATGTTGAGCAGCAGAGTAGAAAAGTCAATGTCATGGGTCAAACAAGTCTAAGTGGTCTACAGCTCCTAAAAGTGTCCTAGAGACGTGGTCAGTTGGGGCTTGAGGCTTCCTTAGACAAACACACATACATGCTTATATGACACAAGATGCAAATATGCATATAAATAAGGAATGAATGAATTAAAAAATTAATGAATAAATAAATCTTGAAGAAGTGGTCAGCAGGAAATTTACAAGTTTTTCTGGCCATATTCCTTTAGTTCACCGTGAATCAGTAGGCATTGAAATATGTTTCTTCTGTTCCTGAGAGAAATCCAGGAGTGGTTCTGAAGCAATGTTACAGAGAGAGGACTGAGGATAGGTTCTTCAACTCTCATTTCCTTCCATGTCTCAAATTATCTGGAAGGGACATTTGAGCCTCAGGGATCCAGAAGGATGAAACACACCTTGGCCTTTCTCTGGCTAACGGATGATCTTCCACAGTGTAATATGGCAAAGTTAGAAGACATCTTAGACATAGACTGCGTCAAACTCTTGATTTAAGAGAGAAAGTTGCTTTACTCTGGAGTTGAAAGAGAATGCCATCCTACCAAAATGATGGAGCTTGGACTCTCCAGTCCATTGCCTTCCTACAGTTTGGACAAAGGAAGAACTAAAGCAGTAGTCAGCCATTTTTTGGCACTGGCACTGCAGCACCCTCAACCCTGGGCAGGCAGAACAGTGTTGAAGGAGGTGCCCTCGTTTCTGGGAGAGCCACTTTTTCTTTGAGATGCATTTGCTAAACCTGCGCATTAGACGACTTGTGTAGCTCTATCCTGAGTCTCCAGCAAGTGTAGGCAGAGATGAAGCTGGGTCTACTACCACTTGCAAGGGTAAAGGATCCCCACATTTCCCGAGGAGGTTGACTATCATCAGAACTTGGAACGACCACAAGAAATGACCCTAAGTTGATTTCATTGGGTAGAGCAAGTACAGAAAGGAACAAACTTAAGATGGCCTGTCTTTTGTTTAATATTCTATTAGAAGGTTTATGTCTTTTCTTTATTAGTTTATAAACCCTTGCATGTTAACCCTTTGTCATATGCTATAAATTTTCTTAGCAAAAGGGTAGGATGTATTTGGTGGTAGAATGCTTGTCTAGTATACATAAGGCAGTGAGTTTGAGACCAGCACTGAAAAAAAATTTTTTTTCAACGTGCCATTCTTTTCTTATTTGTTTAACATGTAGAAGACAGATTTCTCTATTTTCAAATCTACTTCTGGTTCCTGTCTTTGGTACATTATTTATAAAAGACTTTCACTTTCCTCTGTTGTTTTTATATTTTTTAAAGATATGTATAAATACACACAGGTATGTACCATTTTGATACATATGTACTAACCACTTAGAATTTGTTGCTTAAATTGTTTTTATGCATGTAGATGTTTGGCCTGTATGTGTGTCTGTTTACCCATGGTACATTGACCACAAAGGCTAGAATAGGGGCATCATATCCCCTGGAACTGGAGATACAGTTGTTACCTGCTATGTAGGTGCTGAGAATCAAATCCAAGTCCTTTGGGAGAGCAGCCAGTGCTCTTAACTAGTGACCGATCTCTGAATTCCTGATTTGTTATTTTGGCAAGTTGAGATGTGGCTCAGTGGTATTGCATTTGTCTAGCATTCAGAAATCCCTGGGGTTTCATACCCAATAATAATAATAATAATAATAATAATAATAATAATAATAATAATTTGTTGCTTTACTTTTAAATAAGTAATAAATTGACAATTATGTGTCTCATTCAAAGGAGTGTGCAGTGAAGTCTCTCTTCTACCCTTGTCCCTAGCCATCTATCCCCTCTTCACATAAGCAACCAATTTTATTCAAAGGCATTTTTTCTTTTTTTTAATAATTTATTTTTTATTTCTTCAAGTTACATCTCAATCACAATCCCCTCTCTACTCCCCCCTCCAGTCCCACCCTTCCACCCTCCCCCCCCTCAACC
>CAJQZJ010004748.1:398332-450511 GCA_907164525.1 Lophiomys imhausi | reverse complement strand
TCAACCCTCCATCCTCTTCCCTTTTTTTTTTTTTTTTTTAGTTTAAGGTATTTCTTTTCCCCCCAACAGCTCTCCCTTTCAGTCCAACAAATGGTTCTTTCTCTTATAACAATAAATACAAAACAAAACAACCGAAATAAATAGGCCACAATTATGAGAGTTATATGGCTTAGCATACATTCCCAATGTCCAGTCCATATGTATTTGGCACCTGACTTTAACATTCTACTATCTAACCTTCTCTTTAAAGAGAAGTTTAAAGTTCTATATCTAACTCAGCTTTCATACTAACTTGCATCACAATTTTAAAAACATCTTCTTGGATCCAGAACACCCTCTTGATTCCTAAACAACTCAAAATTAAATTATGAGACTCTAGCTATCTATTCTTCAACCACCTCAGAGACCTGAGAGGGATAAATATATCTGATTATATAGGAAGTGCAGGGCCCACAACTTCCAAAACTAAGAAATGACAAACCAGTGACTGCCTGGACAGTTCCCATTTTCTCTCCATACATTACAGCATCAATCTTCAGCCGTTTGGCCCCATTTCTCTGACAGACATTGACTGTAGAGCAGGAATTATGAAGGACTTGCCTACCCTGTCTTGGCAGAGCTAGGCTGTCGACTTATCTGCTTCCAAGTTTTGTCCTTTTTGGACAGCATTCTGTCTACAGTTGAAGCAAGGGGTTTTTCTTGCCAAGAGATAGGCTTGCCACTAATTCAATCATCTCCCACTGGAGATTCTTCGATGCTCATCTTCTACTTGGAGTAGAATAGAGGGTGCTGTCAGGAGCTGACATGTCTTGATATAAAAATCAAAGACATTTTTTCAAAGACATTTAACTCCTTTTTAATTTACTTTTCATTTTATGTTCATTGGTGTTTTGCTTGCATGCATGCAGATCTTGGAGTTACAGACAGTTGTGAGCTACCATGTGGGTGCTGGAAATTGAACTCAGGCCTCTGGAAGAACACTCAGTACTCTTAACTCCAGCCCCTCAGAGACATTTTATACATGAACAGCTCATGTCTCCCCACATTTTTAACCCAATGGTAACCTGATAGACAGGCTTTATGGCACTTGTGGGTTTTTTTTTTTCCTCTGTTGTATCTTAAGATCTTCCCATACAAAATATACACAGAACCTCCCAGCCAACTTTTGAAACTTCATACTGTTCTACTGTGTACACTTACTAAATTGATTTTACTAGTTCCTATTGATGGGTCTTCACCTGTTTCAAACTTTTGGTAGTAAATACACATATACAATTTTTACCCATTAAGAAATTTCTTGAAGCCGGGTGGTGGTGGTGGCTTATGCCTTTAATCCCAGCATTGGGGAAGCAGAGGCAGGCAGGTCTCTATAAGCTCAAGACCAGCTCAGTCTACAGAGCGAGTTCCAGGACAGACAAGGCTACACAAAGAAACCCTGTCTTGGAAAAACAAAACAAAACAAAAAACAACAACAACAACCCTTGACGTGGAATTACCAAGTCAAAGTATGCATGTATCGACATCTTTAATACACTTTGCTAAATTGCTCTTTATAAAAGTGAAGCAAGGCCAGGTGTAGTGTGTACCTTTAGTCTCCAGCACTCAAGAGGTAGAGGCAAGTGGATCTCTGTGAGTTCGAGGCCAGCCCACTCTACAAAGCAAGTCCAGGACAGCCAGGGCCACACAGCGATGCACAGTAGAGAGGTGTGGCTATAAATGCTTGTGATTCCAAGACTCAAGAGGAAGGAGGATCATGTGTACAATCTACAATTCAGGGACTGGCGAGATGGTTCAGTGGTTAAGAGCGCCTTCCTGTGTTCTTCCAGAAGACCTGGGTTTGATTCCCAGCACCTACATGGCAACCAATAACTGTCTGTAACTCCACTCCGGGATTTAAACCTTCTTCTGAGCTCCTTAGATAATACCAGATATGTGGTACACATATCTACACTCAAACAAAACTATCACTAAAATAAGACAAATTATTTTTAAAAGAAAGAATACAAGAGACCACCTGGGCAATTAAGAAAGGCCTTGTCTCAAACAAAACAAAAACTCATTTTATATTTCAATCAGTAACTAACTTATCAGAGTTCCTGTTTCCTTGTACCCTTACCAAATCATTGGGATATTAAAGGTTTGGCTTTTTTTTTTTAATCTGATAAGTAGAATATTTCATCTTTTGTTTACCCTTACAACATCCCCTAAAATGTCATATTTTTCTCTTATCTGATCTATTTCACAGATGATAACTGGTACATAAAAGACAAGCAACTTGTAGCCACATCCCTGTGAATGGTCAAGGTCAAATGTCAAATGTTTTTCCTATACTATGCTGTTCCTCTCAGAGTTTGTGGAACTTAGTCATCCCCTGATAGACAGATGATTCTCTCTCTCTCTCTCTCTCTCTCTCTCTCTCTCTCTCTCTCTCTCACACACACACACACACACACACACACACACACACACACACACACACAAAGCTTTTTGACATCTGCTAAGAGGCCTCCTCTTTAGTGGTCTGATATCAAGACCACATTTCTATGTGAATTCTCCAGAGAGCACCCCTTTTGGAAGCAGGGGCTCTGATTAGTAATCTGATCTGACCCCTCCCTAAGCATTAGCTTGGATTCAATATCTGGGAAGCAGTAGGGTGGTGTTGTTTTTAATTTCCCTGGGACTTGTTTCTCTGTGGTCACCCAGGTTCTAAGTATTGATCAACATGATTATGGTGGAAGTATGTTTCCCCTAGGTTTTAGCTTTATATAGAACATTTACTTGGATCTGGTGAAGATAACTATACACACACACACACACACACACACACACACACACACACACACACCTCTGATGATAAATCTATAAGGTAGGTATCTTTATTGACTGTTTCATTGATGGAAGTGAAGTTCAGAAAGATTAAGTGAATCACTTAGGGTCTTGCAATGAATGTATCAGCAGCAAAGTGAAAAATGCAATGTAGACCTGAACCGAACACCTTAGGTTCCTTCCCTTGCCAGTCTAGTCTCTTCCCTCCTCCTCTAGTCATTGTAGTTAATGTCTTGGCTCCCACTCAGGTCCTCAAAACAAAGTTAGAAATTAATGTCACAGCTCCTCTTTTACTGATTCAACTTGTCACCAAGTCCTGTGTGTCCAATCTCTTATATGCCTTTTTATTGTTAAACTCAACTATTTCTTTTCTCCAGTTAGATACAGTGTCCCCCAAGAGTTAGCTCTCCTCTTGTCCCAGCTTAAGACCTGATGTAGCAGCTACTGCCCACACAGAGGTTCAGACTCCTCCATGCAAACCTTGTAGAAACTCCCTTCCGAGTTGGGGTGCCCTACTCCAAACTACTCCCCTTGCTCTTTTTCACATTTTGCGCAAGTTGCTTTCTCTGCCTAGCATGTTCTTTCTTCCTTGACCTGGGAAAGCTCTTAACTCTTCAGGAGCCCAGAATCACCTGGTTTGACCCTGCAGTATTGTTAAGGGCTCTTTTCTGTATTCCAGGAGCAGTGTGAGCAAACTTCTGTCATAACGCTCCCCAGTTGTTTTTAGGAGTATCTCTCTCTGTCACTAGATTGAAGGGCACAGTCTGTTACTTACTCAGCCTTGAATCCCACAGCACAACAGGGTGCACATAGTTACTGCTCAGTGGGTTGGCAGAAGATGTGGGTAGGGGGAACCAACTGAAACAAGAACAGCAGGATTAGTATTTTTATTGCTCAGTGGGTTGGGATATTGTGTGAGGCTTAAATGCCTCACCTTCTTCTGTCTGAAGCAAAATGGTAGTAGGACATTTTTCCAAAATAAGTCAATTCCACCCAAAATAATGAGGACAAAGAAGAAGGCTGGGGGAAGGAAGGATGATGAGAGGACTTTGGTGAGGGCTGCAATGCAGTTTACCCAGCTGAAGAAACATTCCAGCCAATGCCACCCAGAGAAAAGGGTACAAGGGGAAGAGGCCAAAACTTTTGGAATTTACAGAGAGCATGTGCTACTCCAGAAGAGGTTTAGGAATGCTTCACCACCTACTCCACCCAGAAGACCCTGTTGCAAACAACTCATGACTGTCTCTAGAAAGTTTTGGGCTTTCCTTTATGATATTACTAAAATTGAACTCTCTAAAAAGCTGAAGTAAAAATACCTAAGAGCCTTGTTGCTACATTAGACAAGTAATATGCTGTGGAATATATATATATCATATATACATACATATGTATACATATATAGATATATATATTAATTGTAACTTTAAATGGCTTTTCAAGTTTACTCCAAGTTCAATAGCAGCCTTGACCTACTCACACCCACACAAAGAGGCCTGCAGGCAGACTTGGGGTCAATAAGAAACCTTGATTCATTGGGATTTTTCTTCCCTACCTTCAGAGAGGGAGGTTTCCCTTTCTAGGAATAGAGCGGCCTGTGTGTGTGCCAGTGGGATGGGCGGGGAATGCCGGGTCACAGTGGGTTAAGGGGCTAGCGTGGGTGCTGGCTTGCTGGGAAGTTCGAGGTTCCTGCTGGTGGGCTGCGCTTAGAGCTCAGGAGTGAGTAGTGGCCCTCCCCTCGGGTGCCACGCAGAGATGTCCCCGACTCTCCCCAGCGGGTGCGCCTGGAGCCTTGTCCTCTTTGTTGCTGACCAGGCTGCGGGGGTGTATGTCTTAGCGCTCACCCGGAGCGCCTGCGTCTCCTCCGCTTGCGGTTTCTGGTCGACTCCCAGCTGGCCCAGACTTGCTCTAAAGTAGGAAGAACCGCTGTCGAGCGAAAAGTGCACACCGGGTGATTGATGAACTCTTAATAGGACTAACCTTTCCCCGCCCCCCACCCCAGCCCAGACACACACAGAGGAACCCCACTCCCCATCCCGCCTCCAGGCCGGGCGCAGAGGACGCGGCCGCCAGCCGGTAGGGTGATTAACTCACCGTTTGTCTTTCCCGGAGAGTTCCAGGTGGATGCGGGAACACCGGTGGGCGGGCGGCAGCCGGGTCAGCGCGCGCGTCTCCTGGAGACAGGGACCGAGTGGGCTTTGTGCTAAGCGCCCGACCTCCTGGGCAGGCAGCAGCTATTGTTCCCGGGGGTGATCTGGGCCCTAAGACTGGAAACCACACCAGCCTCCTTCTTACAGTGTATCCTAGGTCCGGGGGCCGCGTCGGAGCCTCCTTTGTGTTCTCTGCCAGTCGCGGGGATGGCGTCAACGCTGCTCTGAGGAATTGGCTGACAGGAGTGAGGGACACTGGGACCAACCCCCAGAGCTCTCCTCGTGTGACCCACTTTCCTGCGTGGCTCTGAGAAGAAGGTGGGGGAGGGCTAGGATATTTGCAGGACAAGGAAGTGAACAAGGAAGCCATAAAAGGGTTTTCCAGCCTTCTTTCTTTAAGAAAGGGCCTTCCCACAGGCCCTCTGCTTCCCTGGTCCTTCAACTATGTTTCTGTACCAAAGCTCTCTGTGAATCCTGACTCATACTGGGATCTCCTCTTCCTCTGTCCTCTCATGCTAAACCCCACTTTGGTAATCTTTCCAGATCTTATTGAAAAAAATGAGCCAGACTAGACAAAAGAACTAGTCAAGGTATTTTGCCACGGACTGTGGGTGTAGCTCAGTGGTAGAGTGCATATTTGCCATCCCCCATATTTACCATCAGTTCAACTTTGTCCTAGGTTGCTTTTAAAAGTAATTTTCACTAGCCATGGAACAAAAAGACACATGCAATGGATCCCACCCCACAGACTGGAGTGGATGGGCTGGCATGGTGGCATTCATCTCTCTTTGCTACTGCAAAAGATTGAGCACCCTGGTGCGTTGGGCCTTCCATCATGTGAGAAGTCTGTTCAGTTTGCTTCACACTGGACCTGACCGAAAATGGATTGTCTTTGAACTTTGCAAGTTGACAGACAGGATGTGAGACCTGAGGGAAATGTTTAAGAAAGGGCTTCAGGCCGGTTTACAAATCCATTTGACACCGACCTTGGACCCCAAAGGTAAGAGCATTTGTAGTGGAGTAGAAAACAAGGTAACAATGAGCTGTAAGTGATGGTCCTCTCCAGCCATTTCCCTCAGCACTAGTGCAGCGGTCAGGGCAGAAGACTCACCCATCCAGTCTTTTGCTGTCCATCCAGGCCTTCTGAAAGAGAAATCTGGAAGAGCTTGCCCTCAAAAGTGTAGGTTAGGTAAGTCTTGACTGGGGACAACTCCGTCTCAGCTCCCTAAGTGTCTCAAATGCCCCAAAGTCTGTTGACCCAGGTTCTAAATATGCCCTGTCTGGGAAGTTGCAGTGCCCAAGAGTGATGAGACAAAACCTAGGGTGGGGTAGGGTCTGGGCCTCCTGCCTCTTGCATACTCATAAACTTCTGTTGTTATTTTCTTTAAGTTTCTCAAAGAAAGACCAAAGTGTTGTCAAGAATTCCCAGATGAAGAGGACCTTCCTAGACCTGTAAACTGGGATTATCCAATTCTTGAGTTCAGAAGGAAGTTTCAACCAAATTCTCCTGGTAAAGTCAAAACAGACCTGTGACAACCCCTTGAATATTGAAGGTGTAAACAACCTTGTGCCCCCCCCCAGGGGTCAAATAAGTGGAGCAGTTTTGTTATTGGAAGGAAGAGTTAACTTCTTTGTTATTCAAACATACACCCACTCTCATCCTCGTCTTTACCCCCTCTAATGAAAAACCTCAACAGATGGAGAGCCTGAGCTTCCAAGCCCCACTGCTGGCTGAGAAGAGCATTCCCTGGGGGCCATTGGGATGACACAGGGTAAGGGAGAAAGGGGGATAGCTAGCATAGGAAATTCCTATCTTTTAGTGTAGTTCTTTTTTTTTTTTTTTTTTTGGTTTTTCGAGACAGGGTTTCTCTGTTTAACAGCTCTGGCTGTCCTGGACTCGCTTTGTAGACCAGGCTGGCCTCGAACTCGCAAAGATCCGCCTGCCTCTGCCTCCCAAGTGCTGGGATTAAAGGCGTGCACCACCACCGCCCGGCTAGTGTAGTTCTTATAGACAGAAATTTCAAAACTCTTGTTCAGCAAGGTTAGCAGCCTCTAGGGCCTCAGAAACCAATTTAACTGATAGGGACTGGGCTTGGGGTTGAACCAAGGGGAAGTATTCTCTTCCTCTCTCCCATTTGAAAGCCTGTACAAAGAAATGATACAAATGGATGGTTAGCTTAATGATTCCATCAGAGGCAAATTTTTTTCTGTCGGGTCCCTGGATGAGGCTGTGGTCTGCAAGCCAGAAATCAGAATTATATACTCGATTGCCCTTTCTTTCTCCTTTCCAGTGGCCAGGGCTGCACTCCAGGGCTTTCCACGGCAACTTCCCACCCCATGGCTAGCTCAATTGGTTCTAGGCATTCCACTCCAGAATGGATCCTGAGGTTTCCCTCTTCTTCCACCCCCACCTCCATTTTACAGCAGGGCCATACCTCTGCTTGTCATCCTACTTTAATCCACATTTGATTGCCTGGACAGAACAACCAGGAATGCCCAAATGTCTACCACCCGAGAGCCAGGCTCTAGGACCTGATCTCTTTCCTTCAGATCTGAAGTCCTTCAAATCTAACAGAGACCCGCAACTTTCCCAAGCACCTCCCACCACCACCACCACCACCACCACCACCACCCCACCCCAAAAGCTATGGAGAAAAAGGAGGGCTGGCCAAGGCTGAAATTAAGTCATCCTTCGCTTCAGCAAAAGAGGTAGACCTCCCAAGACCAACACCCTCAGGAGAGGCCTTGGTGCTCCTCCCTTCTGGCATAGCCCCTGTTGTGGCTAAGGCCTAATCTGCAGAGGAACAGAAAGCAAGCCGCTGGCACAATGGATTAGTGAGTCTTGAGGTAGATTGCTTTCGGGAATCCTCAACCTGACAGTGAGGCCTCGGTGCCCCTCTGCCCCAGAACATGCGTCTTGGGAGGAAGAAAGGCAAGCTAGGGTGATGATTCCCTTCCCTTGCTAACTTTCCGCATCATGTCCTGCCAGCCAGAACGGAGGCCTGAGACCCGGGCGCCATTGCTGGCCAGGCTCCCCTCCCCCACTCTTCTTTCTTTCGGAGACCCGGGAGGGAGGAGGCGACAGGCGCCTCAGCGGATAGAGCTGCTATTGTGACCTTCCCAGGCTAAGCGGGAACCCAGCGGAGTGTGTACTGCCCGCGGTGGCGGGGGAGGAGGTGACTGTGTGCAAACGTCGGGTGCAGAGGGGGTGGCACCGGGAAATTAAAGGTTTGCAACCTCGGGCAGTTGGGCCCTTCAGAGGGCGTTTGGTTGTGTTTAGACTTGGGTGCTTCCTAACACTAATTGCAAGCTCAAGAAGAGCGGAATTTATGGCGAAGGCCAAGGCGGCTTGTTTATAATTTATGAAGTTTTAAATGGTTGTGCCGCGGGCCCAGCTCTCTCCGGCTGGCCGCCGCGTGGGAGTGCGCCCTCCCAGAACTCGACGCCGCCCCCACCCACGCTAGGAGCGAGTGTGCCCATCACGTGACTTACGTTAGTGGCATGAAAGAACCAAGCAATTCTCTGAAGTCTCCAAAACATCAGGAGGTGGGAGAAGCCCGCAGATTTGGTCGAAGCGACCCCTCCCCCCCTTCCAACATCCCCACTCCACAGAGGGGTTTGGGAAGGCTGCTGCAGCTGCCTAGAGTGGGAGCCCCCAACCTAACACTTCCTTAGAGCCTATGTGTGAAAGGAAGCTGATGTCAGCCAGGCTAGACACTGTTTAAAGTCTAATCCATGAAACCCTAAGCCACAGATGACACTTGGGGTTTTTGCAGACACCCGCAGACTCAGCAGATACTCCTGCGGTAACACACCGCGCTGGGAAACGCCTGGAGCCATGATGCATTATGTATTTTTATTATTATTTATGGTATGAAGAGGAGGTGAGAGAAACCGGGCTGAATGAATCTAAACAGCCTGACAATTCATCTATTTAATATTTAGCCAGTTAAGAAAGGTGGCTGTGATTCCCTACAAGACAGCTGGTTCTTCTTTGACTTCCTTAATAGCTTAAAAAATAATTTCTTACAATTATAAATTCTGCCTATGAATGCAAGTTTCCGAGAAAACAATGTTAAGCCTTGAGAGTGGGTAAAATATGCCTTCAATTGAAGTCATTTATTCTGTTGATACAATTCTACAACATATATACTTTATACTTGCTCAGATAGAGTAAAATTTAGCAAAAGGGTAACCCCTCCCACCCCAAGCCTAACATGCCATTTTAAAAACAGCACAGAGGAACAAGGAAACTAAATATTATTCTGAGCCATCATTACTGAGCAAGCAAAACACAAACATCCAAATAGAAACCGATTGCTGTTCCACCAGAAGATCAGAAGTTATGTCCACACAATAGGAATTCCACCTCGTGTCACCAGGCTGGTAGTGGGAGTCGCATATTTGCCAAACCAAATAGAGATGTGTGGGCTGACTTTGCTGAAATACAAAATAATTGAACCTTGTCTGAAGGCCTTTTTCTAAGTGCCCCCTTCTATAGAAGTGGGTGTAAGTGCCCGACCCTAGCTAGAGCTACACTAATATTTACAAAACGATATAAATTTTGTAGACTTTTTGCCCGTTTTGCACAAAGAAACAGGAGTAAACAAAGCGTTTATATGTGTTATGTTCCATTAATGAAACTTTTATTATTTTACATTGTGGAGGACATTTGTTTTCTTTAAAAATGAACTTCAGACCATTACAAAGGAAAAATTTATGAGCACTTCCTAGAGAAAAAAAGGCCCGGGTGCCTGTCTCTAGGTGATCAGCTCTTTTGATATCATCACACATTAGCTTTTCATAGATTAATGTTTCCTGTTTCTCTTATGCTTTTTCTTTGATTGTCAGGTTTATTTCCCAAAGTTTAATTTTTATTATTTAACGCAGAAAAAAATTATCTTCTCCTCCTTACCCTGTGACTCCCATGTTTAGAAAGAAGTGGTAGAAAAGAGCCATGCGGGTGCTGCTTTGGCAAAGCCCTATCACAACCACCCCACTTAGAATATCTCCAGGCTTGCCTCCTCTAATTACCACCACCCAATTTTAATCGCTTAAATGGAATCAAGTCTTTCTGTTCCGAATAAATAATATTTCAGAAGGTCCTCTTGTATTTTTCTGGGTCTTACAGTGTGATAAAGGCAGAGTGGTCTGCCTGCAAATGTGTGTGATTAACACAGATACACTTCCAACTGAGAAAATTTTTTTATTCTAAATGTTTGTTCAAATAGTACCAGACAATTTGAAATCAATAAGCTGTGTGGAGTGGTGAGGGCTTCGGCTGTTGAGAAACGACCAGCGTGAGCTGGCCATGCTACGCCACCGGGCTGTCTGATTCTACTCATGAAGGACCAATTGTGACCTCAGTCTTTTACATCAACTACAAACACCAGCCACGGTTACAACTGTTCAAAACTATTCTCTCAACTAGTTCAGACCAAGGGGACTAAAGAGGTGAAATGAGGGCCCCAAGGCCTGGGAGCGCATACCTAGGCCCGGCTGAAGAAATCTACAAATATACACATAAATACATTAAGACAAGGATAAATAATCAGGGAAACGAAATTATTCGCTTCAAATAATAAATACAGATTGTTTAGTCCGATGCAATCTTTGTGGGAGGGGAAGGAGGATTATAAATTAAGGTCTCTGAAACTAAGCTAGACGGAGGGGCCAGGCCCGGGATTCTCCAGGTTCTAGTCCCTCTTCAGGACACGCCACGGATGAATCTCGGACTTACCTTGGGGACACCATTACCAGATTAGAGTCCCTCGGTCCGCAGTATATGGCACTGTCAGGTTTACAGGGGAGGATCTTTGCGGCTGATTTATGGCGAGTCACCCAAAGGAGGAGGACACGCCTGGAGGGGAGGCCTAGTCCGGTCAGCCTCAGCCGCTGGAAGCCTGAGAGACTCCTGAGGCATCGGCCAGGCAAGATTGGGGGGCAGCCCCCGCCCCAGCTGCCCCTCGGGCCCCGCCCTGCCACCAGAACCAGAGAGGTAATTGTGCCAGGCCGGTGGCAACTGCTACAGATGTGTCAGTTTGGGGGCCTCGGGCAGGCGTCCCTGAGACGAATGGTGAGCCGAGAGATCTGTGTAGGTGGGATGAGGGTCGCAGGGTCCGTGGTGATGGTTGCCAGGGATTTGCGCGGCGCAGCTGTAGTCCACGCTGGCCGAAGACGGGTGCGAAAGGTGACCCAGATTGAAGACTGGCCCGGACGCGGGCGCCATGGAGTCGACGAAGTTGCCGCCCACGTACACCGGGCTGCCTTGAAGGTTGGCACTGGCGAAGCCGCCGCCGTTGCTCGCCATAGGGTGGGGCTCGAACTCGGGCGCTGCGTAGCGCTTCTGCTGCGGCAGGCAGCTACTGAGCGGCGCCGTGTAGGCGGCCAGGCCGTACATATTGGGCTGCGATTTGGAGAAAGCAGGCGGCGAGGGTGCGTCGTAGGCCAGGCCGGGCACCGGAGGCAGCTGGCCGGAGTAGGCCACGTGGCCAGCGGCTCCTCCAAGAGGTGGGCTGCGCTCCGGGGACTGGCCTGCGGGAGAATGCAAGATGCCCTTGGCCTTCTGGTCCTTCTTGTACTTCATGCGACGGTTCTGGAACCAGATCTTGATCTGGCGTTCGGTGAGGTTCAGCAGGTTGGCCATCTCCACGCGGCGCGGCCGGCACAGGTAGCGATTGAAGTGAAACTCCTTCTCCAGCTCCACCAGCTGAGCACTCGTGTACGCCGTGCGCACCCTCTTGGATGCCGGGCCCGGTGGGCTTTTATCCTCGCAGTTCTCTCCTGGGCAAGGAGGGACACAGAAAGTGTGCTGAGCCAGGAGTAAAGAACCTCAGAATGAAAAGAGGTGCTTCTCTGTCTCCATTTTTCTCCTCTCCTCTCATTCCCATCCCCCGACTAGAATAGGGTAGGGGGTTTTTAGAGGTCAGGGTCTGAGGGAGCACTCATTCTACACACCTCTAGGCCTACCTCGACCCTCCCCATCAGTCGCACCTGTAACCTCTGCCTTATCTTGCTCTTCCCTTCCCTTCCATCCTAGATCTCAACCCAAAGGCCATGAAGGTCTTTGTTGTGAGGCTAAAAGCAGCTCATGAGAAAACTCCCCACCAAAAACAGCTAGACTTCTTTGAGTCCTCCTTCCAACCTCTGCTGCTGTGGGGCAAGGGGCTAGGAGAGGGATCAGAGGCAACTCCAGCCTGTCTTGTTTGTTTACAGGTCAAACACTACAAAAAACAAAAACAAAAACAAATAAGGGGGTAGGAGTCTTGGCACCTGACTCCAGCCAGGTACACCTAAAAGCAGGGAGGTGAAAACACACACACACACACACACACACACACACACACACACACATACACACACACACACACACACACTGCCCTGGAGTTTTAGGGGGTCCCAAGGCCAGGCTGAAAGCATGTTGCATATGGCAATGCTAAGAGCAGCAGCCTCAGTACTGGCTTCACCTCCCCTGCCACCCCCAGCTGCTTGTCCACTCCTTCACTGGGAAGACAAATGGATTTCTCCTGGGAGGGAGGGCCTGTGTCTGAGCTACGGAGGGAGGGGCAGACGAGGGAGCTTTCAGGCAGGAAGACACTAGGAGCAACAGCCCAGGGAGCATGGGCAGAACAGAGACCTGATAACAAATCACATCCCAGGCTTCAGACTAGCCCTGGACCTGGAAAATAAACCCCATCAAGAACACAAAGACACAAAGCCAGAAATTTTCAAGAAGCGGCAGTCTCAGCAGTGAAAAGGCATCAGCCCTTCACCATGCCTACATTCTTCTAAACTTAGAATGGACCAAAAGAAGTCTTTCTCAGCTCTAGAGTCTCCCTTTCAGGGGCAAGAAAGCAGCAGCTGCTCTTATTCCAAATTATTCTCTTCCCGCAGAAAATGCTCTTCCCTGTTATGGATTCACTAGACTGGGCTGAGTCTCACAGTTATGCCTTGAAGGCCCTGAAGTCATATTCATTAGATCCAAGTCCACCGCTTTGCAGTTTTGTAGATCTGGGGGAAATGAGGATGTTATCACATATCTATTTTGAAGAGTTCTTTGGAAAATTAAATAAAATAAATGGACAATGTTTATAATATATTTGGGCATGGTTCTTTTTCTTCTGTTTTGGGTGTTGCTTGTTTTGACTAAGTTTTATATGTTGAGATGAGGTCTCTGAATGGTGTCCAGGAACTCACTATGCTTTCCAGCCTTTCCTTGAACTCAAGGCACTCATGTCTCAGTCTCAAGGGGGTGGGATTATAAGTGTATACAACTATACCTAGCCTATCTTCACATTTGAAAGGCTGTTGGGTATAAGAGGAAGCTAAGTTATGACCAGAAGCCTGGGAGGGCATAAGGAAGACTTTTCTATTGATAAGCATGAGACCAGTCCAACAATGGCACTGGTAATGAAAGAGTGTCCTGTCTCTGCAAGGGTATGTACCTACCTAATCAAAGTCACTAAAAAAGGACAGACATTTTATACAAGTGAGAGCTCAGATACATTGTTGCTAAGGTTGCCCTATAGCCCCAAGTCTCTAGGCTCCTGCCCAATAGGTTATTGGGGCTCATCTGAAGGGCGTGGTCCAGGGATGACCTGCTCAGAGAGCTACCTGAAGTGGCACAGCTGTTCTTCTGCTTTGAGTTCTGTCGGGATTCTTTCATCCAGGGGAAGATCTGCTTGCTGATGGTGGCTGAAGAGCTAGAAGCATTGGACCCACCCTTGGTCTTCTTGGCAGGTACTCCACCTCCAGGATTGGTGGGCGAGGATGGGGGCAAAGTGGGTGGTGGAGGAGGGGGTTGTGGTGGCTGCTGCTCTGAGTTCAGACTGGGAGGTTGGTTGCCACCACCTCCACCCTGGCTGTTCCCAGTGCCATGCCGCATGCAGCTACCATTGAGTTCAGCTCCTTTATGGGCTGGGGCTCGGAGAGGTGCAGTGCTCTGGATGGAACAGGCAGAACCGGAGTAATCACTGTCCAGGGAATTGGCAGCAGCAGGGGGTGGGTAGGGCTGATGAGGAGTGCTGTAGCCATAAGTATCAGTGGCTTTGTTGTATCCATAGCCTCCAAAGAGTCCTGGATTCTCATAGTATGCAGCCTTCTGCATGGTGCACTCAGGAAGTTCCAGGGCCTGCTGACCCTGCTCAAATAACATTGACTACTACTGTCTCCCTCACCACCAAGGCCAGTGTCTGCTGAATCTTGAGAGAGCTGGGCCAGCTCCCAGGCTCCAGGTGACCTGCCAAAAAGAAAAGTGAGAGATCCTAAAGGGACAGTCATTGGCAAGATCAATCAATATAGAAGGACTAAAGCAGGCTCACCTCAAAGTGGAAGGATGGGCAAGGTTCTGGATTGGGGGTTTTATGGGGCTCAATTTATATGAATTCTTGAAAAAGTTGGAGAATTTCTCCGAAATGTAAGAAAAGACCCTTCCTTCTCTCAAGTTCAGCTTTAAACTAAGGAAGCAGTTCCTTTCACCCTGAGATTCTCTTGGAGAATTGTCTTTCTCCAAGGTTGTCAGCATAGCTTTTGAACCTGCATGGAAAACATTTAAGACTAGCTGATAATCCCCTTAAACTATGAACTCCTTAAAGAGAGGAATAGTGTTTTACTCATCTACATATTACTAGCATTCAGTGCAATGCTGTACATGTAGTAAGTGTAATAAATGGCTATTGGCTAGATGGATGAATGGGTCACAGTCATTCTCTCAATAATCAGGGGATTTGTTTTTGGTTGGTGCCCAAGATCAACCCCAGGACTTTGTGTATCCCATGTGGAGACTCTTACCCCCAAACCATGATTTCAGTGTTTGGATGGGCAAAAGAAAAGACCTATTGCATATCCAGAGTTTCCAGAGCTTCCCTACAAAAGCATCTTTTCTACCTGTTTTCAAAAATCACACCATCTTTTTGAAGACACAGACAAGTCCACTTCAATGTCAGGTTGTGAATCCTCCACACAGCTAGTTTTGAGGGACAGCACTATGAAATCTACAATGTAGAGAACTAGGAGGTAAAAAACAAAAGGAAGACCTAAAGACTCCCAGACTAACTTTGAAGCTAAAAAAAAGTTTCTTTCATCTATATTTTACCACACCCCTTACTTTGTCCTTTTACTACTTTTAAAAGGGCAAAAGGATTTAGATCTTGAAATACATGTAGTGTAGCTAGATGGTGAATGCTTTATAAGTTTATTGTTTTCCTTTGGATCTTTACATAAATAGATATTATTATTGACCTCTGTTATGTACCTTCCACTCTGCCCCATCTCCCACTGAACCTATAACCAATGAAAGAAGTTCTTATGACATGATGAATGGACTCAGAATTAGAAGGATGGGGACTAAGAAAAATTCTTCCCCTTTTGTATGCCCTGACTCTTCATGGGGTGGGGGGTGCTCGTCCCACCCATTCTGAAAGGCCCCCAGGAGTTAAAGTATAACTAATATCTTTCAATCACTTTTGTCTGTTTGATAAAGAAAACTCACAGGTCAGCTCTCTGCCCTTAATTCTTGATCTCATCTTTCAGGCGAAGTTTCTTTTCAAGAACTCTGCCTGTCTTCCACCATCGTGAAAGACCAATCATGCAACTTATGGCCAATCACACAGGAACCAAAAAACTTCTGCATTAATTTCCCCTGATTTTTTTTATCAGAAAATCCAACCAATTAAGAAAAACCTCCAAATTATCCTTTGTTTGGTAGTATTGCTTCCCATTTTGTTTTAGAATATAAGTGAATATGCCATTTATCTTGACGAGAGACAGGACCCTTTTCAGTGGTTTGTGGTAATACTGATATGTTTTGTTGTGGGCATTGTTTCTATTAGTAACTGCCATAAATGTGTGCAGTCAAGATATCTACCTAACAAAGTTAGACTAATTCTTTTGATTAGTTTTCAATACCAATCTCTGGCTACTCAATTTACCAAATAGCAGATGGACAGTTAAGTCCTCATTCTGTGACTAATATTTATATGTGTTTGCCCCAGGCCAAAGAACCTGCCACACTGGCTTGCAAAGTTTTAGGGCTTTTCAGGGATCCTGTGTGCTTCTGGATGTCTAAATGGTCACATCAGGCTTCTGAGACCATCAGAATTTGCAGCTGCTTTGTCATTCCATTGACAGCTATGGAAGCAAAACATCCCCCTCCTGTTTCCCTGTTGACCAAGTTTGTCTTGAAAGGTGGACCAGTCACAATAAAATAGCTTCTTAAGAACTAAGCAAGCCTATGGGACAGATGACTTTGCCTGTTATTTTTGCCCCTGTGGCATGTTCCTAGAATACTCTCCATATAAAGACCTCAGAGGTTCAGATAGCCTTCTTAACCAGTCTCTTGCCTGTTTACATTGTCTTAAGGAATTTCCAAACCCACTTCATGGCCTAATGTCCATTTCTCTAAAGAAAAGGTACCAACTGTTCTGCTCTCTTTGAAGGGGGGAAAAAAACTTTTGCAGCACCCACCATACACAGCCCTTAAAGAAGCCCCTCTTCCAAAGCCGTATATATTGTTGCAAAACTGAAAAAAAAAAGTTTATTTCTTTCCAGAAATCCCTACTCCTCGTGAACTCTGCTCGACCCTAAAAAGTGGGACTGGGTCATAAATCATTTGGACAATGGTCAACTGTTCAGTGGCTCATCTTTTCGATCACCCCCCCCCCAGGCTTTCTTTTCCCACTCTTTGGTACCTTTGCTAATTTGAGTACCAAGATCCAAATGCCTTGGCGGGGGGGGGGGGAGCAGTTTTAGAGGAAGGACAGTTGAGCAGGGCTTTTTCATTTGTAGCAGTCCAACATTTTCCTCTCCTACTTCTCCTAATCCCTCCTCCTCTTCCCATCCACCCCTACCCTCACCCCAGCAAGAAGAATGAGGCGGTGCACCCACCCACAAGCCCAGCTCCTCTTCGGGAAGGGTTGCCTAACGGGACTGGCTAGCAAACCAAGTCTCTGGAGGCTACCCAACTCAGTTTGAAGGTCTAAAAGCAGGCCCAGAAGACAAGGCCAAATGGTTTGCAGCCGCCGGAAGGAAGGCCAGGAACCCTCTCAGAGCTCGACACTCGCTCCCAGCCATGCTGGCCCGCCCAGCCGGCCTAGCCTCAGAAGCAACGGAGCCCTGATACTTGCTCACTGCACTTAATTCTGCCCAGATCAATACCTAATATGATACCGAATAAATAAAAGGCGCTCACAGCGGCCAGGGGACAGGGTTATTAAGCAGCTGGAGCTCTCACGGTGCATATCAATGCACCTGTCATTGTGGTTTGTAACAAAATTTATGACTGCGACCAGGGCAGCAGTAAATGCTTCAGTAAGGAATGAAAAGAAAAACACTTCCCAAGGCCCGACACTTTTCAGAAGTGGAAAGCAGGCTCTGCGTAGGAGGCAGCGCAGCAAAAGAATCCCCTACTCCGCACTTTTCCCGTTCACACACCCTGCGTGCGAGCTGCGGGATTATATAAAGTGGCCAGCGCCGGCCTGGGCTAGCAGCTGTGCTCCGCGGCCCGAGTTGGAAAGAGAGGATCGCAAGCCTGGCCGAGGACCACGGACCTGCTGTGCGCTTGGTCTCGGACTCTAGGAAGCTCGACGGATGCGCAGAGACCTGCCAGGCGTTCGCTTGCCCGTCGGGGGATGGCCGCAGGAGAGGGAGTCTTGGGCTGGGAGGGAGGCGACAGCGCCGGGCTGTGTCGAGCGCTGCTGCGGTAGTGAATAGCGGACCGCTACCGTCAGTCGGTGCCAGTCGTGAGTGCCAGAAGTGGGAGATGAAAGAGCTTGTATCAGTTTCTCTTAAAATTCTCGGAGGCTTAAATTGATCTAACCTTCACTCCCTACTTTACCTAAGCCGGGTTTTCAAATAACCCACGGATCTCATTCTGGAGGCCAGGGCTCTTACTGGGCATTTTTGTTAATTCATTGGAACGGACCGATGATGGCTTTGCTTATTTCAGGTTTGGGAAACCAGTCCTCAGTGAGTTTGCTGAAAAGAGAATTACTCACATTCTCCTGACCCTCAGCACAAGCCTCTTCTGCCCTTTGGGAAGCCCAGGACGCCCGTTCTAAATCACTACTGTTTAGCCCAGATAACTCAGTACTGTAACATACCCTGCTTTTAAGACAGCGGACGCACTCTATTAAAGCGCCATAAATTTGAAGGCCGATGATCGGTTCTCATGTAACAGACGGCAGCTCACACTGAGGTGATCCACTTCAAAGTTGCCCTTTGTTTTTTTATGTCTTGATGTATGAATTCTAGGATGGCTACCTTGAGTTGAAGGTTTGTGTTGAGGGGGGTGGAGAGAACATGAAAATGTGGAGGTATTTATTTATTTGTTTGTTTATTTAAATCACTCCCACTCACCACAATTTTGTATGTATTTTCTTGAATTTTATCTCTAACTCTTTTTGTAGGCTCTTCAGTTTTCTTTGATATTCTGTGGATGGAAGCAGAAGGAGATCTGGAACAAAATGAAAAACTCAGTAGCAGCCGGTTCTGTCTTACAAACATACCAGGAGAGCCTTTACCCCCTTTAAGGGTGCCATAATCAATGTGACTATTGTATGCGGTGCCTGCAGCCATTCCAGACGCTTTGGCCCCAGCAGAATGAAGACTCAGTAGGATCCAGGGGAGCTAGAGGGCAAAATCCTTGGCTGATGGGGGAAGGGGAGAGAGAACCTGGTTGTGAGGAAAGGACCAAGGGGTGAGCCAAGTGGGTCAGCCCGCTCAGAGACCGGCGAAGGAAGTTGGAAGGTTAGAGGACTAGGAAAGGAGGGTAGGTACGTAGGTGTACATGGGTGGATGTTAATTGGAGCTGTCCCCTCAGGGCCCGAGCAAACCTGAGCTAGGCGCTGGCTATATCCTGATCTACACATTATATCTCTGGCTCAGCTTGCTTTCCTGAGAGTATTAGAGGATACCCACACCATTTTGGGCCTGGGCTGCTCACTTCTGGGTCGGGACTAGGCTATAAACCACCTAAGATACCAACAGGCTTCCCTACCTCCCCCCCCCCCACACACACACACAAAAACTACTACCAAGCCAAGCCGCTCACTACTGTGGCTGCTCAGCAGGCTCCGGCTCCTGGTCAGGTGAAAGGAGGGAGACGCAGTGTCTCTTGCATCTGCCCTGTGCAATTTGTCGACTCAGTAGTTTGCAAACACTAAACTGCGCCCGGGAAAATCCCACACAAAGCGTTCAGGGCGCTTCTAAAGACTAGAGAGAGTAGTCATAAGCCTTTGAAGTGACCTTTGGCTCACACTGCAATAACTCACCCCTTAATGAACACCCAACGGAAGCGCCTCAGAGAGATCCCTGCCCGGTAGGACTCCTAACTTGGAGCCCCAACTTCAACTTCCCAGACGACATGAGTTGGGGAGGAGGACGTGTAGTTTGCCTGCTTTCTACACCCCAGCTCCCTTGACTGGGCCCCGATGGTGACGCAGCGGAGGTGCAGAGGTTACCAGGATGCTCAAACCCAACCACTTCATATAATACAATCGCTTGGGCAGACATCAACCTGCACCCCTTGGTTATTTTTAGTTATTTTTGAAAAGGGCTTCTTTAGAAGTAAGATCACTCCCCGAGAAAAAGAGTCTCCCAGTCCCAACGCATCTAGTTAAATTTTGTTTTCCAGGTGCCAAGAAACCAAGTTCGTGCCTGGGCTTTCTATGGTGAGTGGTGCACTCTGAGCTCTGGGCACAAGGGGCTTGGAAAGGGGAGAGGGGAAAAGATCCCAAGTTAGTTAGTTGGGAGTATAAGCAAAACATCCTTTCTCCCAAAGCTTTCCTCTCCTCCCCCTTCCCTCCTTCAAGCCACGGTGTGCTAAAGTTTGGTCTTTTGGGTGCCCCCAATCATGGCCTGAACCCTGCTGGCTTCGTCCTGTCTGAGTTCTAACACCCTTTTCACAGCCAGAAACTTCAGAAGCAGAAGGAAGCATCTGGTAGCTGTGGGGAAGAGCTGGCTCCAGGCAACTCGATTCTGTTACCCCACCCACCAGCAGCATCCAGGGAAAAGTCTTCAGGATAGGGCCAGAGTGGAACCTTGGTGGGGACTATTGAAAATTTCGGGAAAGTTATAAGTGAGTGCTCCATGGGGCCAAATGAAATGCTGCTCACTGTAATTGGATTCAGCTGACTAAGCTGGCAGGCTTGCAGCTCCAAGGCAATGAGCAAAGAAAAATGTCCACCGACTTCAAATTCTGATGGAGCCCAATGCAGCTGATTGACAAAACAACTTTTCTTGCCCCCTTTGATGGCTAAGGCCTTGAAACTCAGTCCTTCTCCCACTGGGGCCTATCCCAACTTAAACTTGGAGATTAAGCTTCTTGATTTGGGGTTCCTTTCCTGTGTTAGTACAGTATGATCTGGCCCACTCCTTCTCATAGAGTCACTGACTCTTGCCTTGGTTGGGGAAAAGACCTGGGATATTTGTCTTCTACACTTCTAGCCTGAAGCCATGAGGAACAAGTCAACAAAAGGATATGAGGAACTATGAGGAACATAGGATCCAATATGATTAGCGGTCACCATTTATGACTATTTGGTCAGAGGGACCCAGAAACACTAACAGTCAAAGCCAATGCTGATGAAATATTGTGAAGAACCCTCTCAAGCCCATCAGGATAGTTTGGGGGGAGTCTTTTTAATTTGGGGGACATTTTAACTCCTATGGGGAAAAATAGGAAGCCAACAGCAAAAGGTAAAGGCTGAGCGTGAAGATGGTTCCTGGAACAATGCAGGGAGCTGGCTGACCACACAGTTTATTTTAAATACGTATAAATCAACCCGCCTGCAACCAGCCCAGCAGCCCAAGACACAGAATTAATATGATGTTCCATCTTACTTTGGCAGTGACAGTGTAAAAAAAAAAGTTTCTTTCTATTCATTCCATTTTCAGGCCTTTCTCATAACTACACATCTTCCCTCAAAATACTAACTTCAGTCCGCTCCCCAAACCCACTCCTCAAACTACTACACCCCCTCCCCAATGCTACCGGCCACCCTCTAAGTCTGTGTAGGTAGTGTCCTCTTAACCTTTTGGTAGGCGGGGAATGTCCCAATAAAAGCGCACCTCGTTAAGATTAATCACGGTCCTCGATGTATATGTAGAAGTGTATCTAGGTCTGCGGGCTGCCTCACCAATTGGCAATAATCAAGATCACAGATTACACAAAATAAATCATATTTAGTATACCCCGCTCAGGGCAGTAAGCAGCCCTGTGCCCAAACACTTCCATTTTGTCATGCAATTGCTTACCTGGATCCCAATTTATCATAAACCTGGTTGTCCTCGGTCTTAGAGTGGGCGCCAGTGGGGGCCAGAGTTAGCCTTCCCCCTTTGTCTGCAGACAACAGTGTCCCAACCCTGGTCTTGCGCGCTCGCAGACTCGGCCATATACCCGAGCACACGGAATTCCCGGTAGAACGGAACTAGGCTGAGGTTCAACTACCAATAAACGCTGGAGGAACGAGTTCGTAGTCCCCAAGCTGGCTTCGCCTGCGCTGCTCGCTGGTCGGTCCACCCGCCCGCCGGTCCGCTCCCAGGCCCAGAGCGGCGGTCACTGTCTCCCCCACCCACTCCTGGGTTCCTGCCCAGCCCTCCCAGGCCCCCCAGAGCTCGGGGTTTGTTTTGCTTTCGGAACGTAGTCCTTTCTGAATTTGGAGAGAGCCCCGGAAACCCCCTCATAGTCGGGAAATACAGACGCTGCCTTCAAATGCAAGCATATTTGTTCACGTGACCCCGAGGGAAGATTGTACTGATTGAGGCTGAAACTTTCACGCCATCCAGTCCAAGAGCGCAGCCAGGCCTGGGGGCTGGGAGGAGGGGAGAAGAAAGCTTGGGACCTAGGCACCTTTCTCCGGAGCAGACGCTGGTGGCTGAGAAAAGGAACCAACCGCTCCATCTTCACAGCTTGGGATCAACGCAGCCACAGCCTGACCCAATGCAGTGGGATGGAGACTTGTGAGTCTCTCCGGGCAAAGACCTCTGACCCCGACCAGGCCTTCTGCCAGACCTACCAGTGGATTGGACATTTTAAAGGTTGCCTCTTTAAAAAAAAACCTTTCTGGAAAGGGCTGTGGAATAGAAGCCACGCGCTTCCCTAGCTCCTTGGCGTCCTGAACTCCATTTCTATTTGCAACTAGGCAAGATACCCTGCCCACCTGCCTAAGCTGATACCTTACTTTCCCCCACACCACGCCAAGCATTTAAGTTTTGTCACCGCACCCGCTCCTTCCTTAAGGTGGGACCCGCTGGTTCTCAACACTGGCCAGTCTCTCAGCCACTACCGCCACTCCTAGGGGGCTCTGGCTGGGGTTCACAGACTCAGCAGGCAAGTTGCCACTTCAGAGCCAGGAAAAAACGCCCAGCAACAGGGCCGGACCCTGCGTGTTCTTCTTTCTTGGCGCCCTGTGCCCTCCACCCAAGTCCTTCTGGGTCAGTAGCCATTTAGGCTAGGATTCCCTGCCCACCTTGACCTGCGTGACTCCAGATCTGCTCCGGGCCAGCAACAGCCATGCGGCAGTTTCCCACTTCCTGCGGTACTTCCAAGAGGGCAAGGGGGGACTTTATGAATAGGGCTTACCTAGGATAGGAAGGTTTCTATTTTAGAATTACTGTGTCAGAACACAAGCTCGCCACTCTGCAAGCAACCAGATGAGGTTTGTGGCAGATATTCTGCGTGTGGGAAGAATTGTTGAGCGAAAGTAGGCCAGGGCCCTCATCCTAGAACCTCATACAATCAGAAACGTCAAATTTGGCTTTCTGAGTTTCTTAGCGGCTCTGCCACGCAGTTGATGCCCCGCCATGGCTTATATGGCCCCCTACGAGAGAAAGTATATTATGGCCCCAAAGCCATAAATGAGCACCGGTGTGGGATTGGGTGGAGGAGGAAAAGGGGTTCTGAATTTCCAATCTAGAGAAGCCGGCAGGTCCTAAAGGAAGAATCACTGGACCCAGCTCCCAAACCTGACAGGAAATCCCTTCCTTTTGTTCACCTGTCCCAGCCAGGGCTCAGGCCCACTTAAGGTGCCTGTCTCAACCGAACTTAAGCTGCCCCCACTCCACTCCCATTCAGAGGACCCCGCCCCCAAACCTCCAGCCAGGGGCTCAGCTCGCGGCCCGCGGCAAGTGTTAATCCCCAGCCAAAGAGGGGGGATGCTTTGCGGGGAATTTGTCTCCAGGAAAGGATCTAAGCCTTCTTCAATCGGAGCATATGTTCATAGAGCAATAAACCGGAAAGATTTACAGTCCTCGCCCGGCCCCCAACAGCCTCACACCCTTTCAGGAATTACTTACGATGATTTATCACACCAACCCGGGCAATTGTCACACTGATAAAATAGCCCGGGCCTGTGCCGGCCAAGTCGGGCCTTGGGAGGCTGTTGGCGGCCTGGCCTCTAGTGAAACTGAGGGGTCTTTTTGTGGGCTCCTTTCTGAGCCTACAGGGGGATGTCTGAGTGGAAGTGGTGGAGTGAGAGGGGAGACGATTCTCATTGAGAAAAACGCAAGCAGAGAAAACACCCGGAATCTGCGCGCAGGAGTCCCTCGCAAAGCACATAAACATTTGTCATCTTTGAATAATTGAATTAATGTGTTATTATTTGAATGTATAATTCATAACGGGGAAAACTTTGTTGCCGTCCTGATGGAGAAATATACACACACCAAAAATTAACACACACACACACACACACACACACACACACACATATACACACTACCCTAAACATCCACTACACACAGCCAGTTCCTGCTTGCCGAAATCCTCCTCAAAGTCAATGGAGGCATAGCACAGATGTTAGGATAGGGAAGGAGGCGTAAGAAAAGACTGTCCACTGAGACACCCGGGCCAGAGCTTGCAGCTAAAGGAAGAGAACGTTTGCTTCATGCCCCCACCCCTGGGATACGACTAGTTGGGGTGGAGTAGGATCGAAGCAATGCCTCGTTTAGGATGTCAAATCTTCTTGGCGTGAGGGTGGAAAGAGGCTGAAATGGGAGTTAGAGACGCTGTCGTTTTTGCAGCTCCGCAGCCTGCCCTTCTCAGAGGCTTCCCTTTGCTTGAGTTACTCCGACTTGGGAGGTGGAGGACTTCTTTTCCTTTTGTTAGATATTCAAAAAAGAAAAAAATCACAAATACAAAACTAAAGAGGAAGCAAGGAGAAACTGCTGCTGAGGAGCCTAGCAACTGAGCTTCGGGTCGGGAAGGCGGAGAGCAAGAGAAGTAGCTTGGAATCATTATCTGTTGGTTAAAACCTGCCTGGGGTAAAATTTCCACTCGATTTTATAGCCTTCTATTATGACGCAAAGAAAAATTTACGAGCCTCGCTTGAAAAGAGGGCCGGGGCCTTTTCTCGCTGGTTTAAGAATAGGCGGCAGATGCAGTGACAGCGACCATTGTTCCCGGTAGACACAGGCGACCGGGCAACCTCGGCCAGCGTGCGCCAGGAGTGTCCCCAGCCCGGCGGGATTTTTTTTTTTTTAACTCCTGTTGTCTGTGGAGCAGCCTGCGTGCACCCTCACCCCTCTCACACCTCACATCCTCATCCACATCCGCCCTCTATTATTTCTCTCTCTCTGTCTGTCTCTCTCTCTCTGTCTCTCTCTCTCTGTCTCTCTCTCTCTCTCTCTCTCACACACACACACACACACACACACACACACACACACACACACACTCGGCGGCCTGTAGTAATTTTTCATAAGTGCAAAGCTTCGCTGAACCAAAGGTCACCATCCAAGCCGCTAACAACTTCTGGCCGGCGCTCGGTTCCAAACCAAGGAAGCAAAGGCAACTATTTGTCAGCGGCTCTGACAGCTAAGTTCATTAAGGATTGAAATCTGATGAAATAAAAGTCGCCCAAATATTTACCTGCGGGTCGCGCTCGGCGCCCGCCGCGGGGCCGGGTCTGCGGGCGCGGGGGACCCCCCTCGGTGGGCCGTGTTCTCGGGATCCCTGCACTTTCCAAGTCGGAGAGAGCCCTTTGCGTGGCAGATTAATGACGACTCCGTGTTTCTTAAGGGACGTGCTGAATTAATTATTTCGCCAATCACGTGGTCGCGACTTGTAGAAATCTATTCTTATCATCTTCCTCGCACTTTGAAAATTCTCCGGGTTATGAGCGGCCCTCCCATGGCTGCCGGCGAGCCCCCAGACGCTCAGCCTGGCGTGGGGGGCTGGGCGGGCTCCCCAACATGGCGCCGTCTGCCGAGGGTCCGATTTACTGTACTGTACTCAGCGGGCTTAGCTATGGACTCGCTTCCTCCTCATCCTTGCCGGTGATTCAATACACACAGCGGTATTGATGTATTGGTGGGCACAGGAGGAGCCATTAACCAGAAGACGGGCAGAGGACAATCATAAAATGTGTCTGAATATTTAAACTTCTGTCTGCGCACTTATAAATACACATGTCCACGCGTCTGGGGTGAGCCCTTCCATATATTAAGGACATATGTTCTATTTTATGCATTCTGCTCATTTCCTGTCTCCACCAAGACACCCCCTATGTATTTTGGAACTCCTGTCTTAGCCCCCTTTCCAAAGCTGTGGCCAAGATGTGGGAAAGCCCTTGTGATAAAAATAGTGTATGTTACTTTTTATAGTAGAGAGTGTTTGTTGTTGTCTGAGGGACAGGAGGGATGCAGGGAAGGAGGGGCAGGTGTTGGAAACCTCTGAGGGGTTCGGTAGCCCCAGAAAAGTAAGAGTCCAACATGGGAGGCCAGCCTGGTCAGGTCGGATCAACGACCACCAGTCTGCCTCAGTTGGGCCCAGAAAAAGCACTATCACCCAGCCTCTAGAGGGTGGGAAGTTTTCTCAAGCAACACTCCAGGGAGACTTCCTCTAAAGGGGTTGGTTCTAAGGACTAGCCAGTATACAAAGCTGATTTGGAGCCCCCTAGTAGCCCAAGCAGTTGCTTTTCTTTCTTTTAACAAATATTGTCCTCCACTTTGCAGCCTTGATCCCATACCAGACTTTCCAATACTCACAAAATATAGTAGCCAAATTGGGAGTAGGAGGGAAGTGTAGAATTGCTAAACCTTGAGTGACTTAACTTTCACACCACAGGCACCAAATAAATTGGTGTCTAATTTATTACAGAAAATAAAAAGATAAATTGTTTATAATGAATGTTAGCTTTTAGAAAACTTAACACAGAGTCTCTAACAAGGCACCAAACAGGAGGGAGATTTTACTATGCCTTTTATTATTTCAAATATAGATCAATGAATTACATCAAAACTACAGGCAACAATTAGTATAAATAATACTTTAATCAGTGGCAGCAAAACATGGTCAGTTCTATTTTTAAAAGCATCTTTTATGAGCAGACTCCAAGAGGCTGACTGACAATGTCATCTCACAACAAAAGGCTGCAATGGATAAAGTGAGATGAGAGTCAGAGGCCCACTGTCCTCAGCAAACATTCCACTCCTCAACCCCAGTCACGACCCCAACACAGGTTCTAAAACACCCAAACAAATGCTTCTGGCTCATATTTGGGGAGAACAAACTGGAAATAAATAACAGCAAATGGGCACTAGAGCCTTTCCACATCTTGCTTTCTTTAGAGCATGTTTCCAGATGGATACTCATTTCTTTCCCTGCCCTAGATGACTAGGGTAGGTGTGGGGTCACCCCTTTCCTGGTCCACTCCTTTGGACCCCAAAGAGTACTAGGGTCCGAATGGGACTTCAGGACTGGTAGCTACTCTCTGGGCTGCACAAGTGCCATTAGCATTTCAAAAGATAAGCTCTTCCAGCTTAGAGGAAGAGCTGAAATTTATAAACAAAGAAGTTGTTTCTCTCATTAAGTTAGTTTCCAAAGTAGTAGGGCTATGTTTGAGAAGAAGCTGGGATTTTCTTCAGGAAAGCATAATCTCGGCTTTTTGCTTTCCTTTGGGGCAGAAAGAAGGAGGGGTAGTATTCGGTCTGAAGCTGGATTAGTAACCAGATCTTCTGAGGAGAGGGAAAATCTATATAATAATCTCCATAGTAGCTATATAGTTGAACATTGTGAAAATATACTCCTCTTGCCCTAAGGACATGGTTCAATGTATGCTCAGATTTGGCTTTTAGGAGAGTCTCAACAACTTTCCAGTTGGCCTAAGGATAGCGCCTCTTTTCAAATGCTATATCCAAAGGCTGTCTCCATGTTACAGGGGGGTAGGGAGAAGAAGAGAAGGGTAGTTAGAGTCCAAAAGGTTAAGGGTTTAGAGGTCAGTCCTCCGGGCTGAAATACAGCTAATCGAACAGAAAATTTGTCCCCTGGATGAACCTGATTCTGTAATTTAGCCGAACTTCAGTGAAATACCTTTTCAGCTTCTCAACGTGAGGGCATCAGAAGAAAGACGTCTTGACTATGTATGAACTCTGTGTTTTTTGTCATAGAAACAATGATGCAAATAATGGAGGAATATCCATCTTTAATATCCCGACGTGGTGATATTCAAGTATTGCCATGTGCAAGTCTGAGAGCCAGGCTCACTCCAATGAGGAACAAAGAGCTTTCCCCAGGGTCTAATACAAAAGACCAAGGCTTGGAAGACACTTCAGAGAAGCAGAATTTCAGCCCAGGGACTCCAGTAAATCCCTGCCCTCAGCTCTCAGGAGAAATAGAGCCATAGTACATACCTTTCCCTTCTCACCTGAGTCTATTTTTAAAGACAACCACTGGAACTTTCTAAAGTGTTCTTAAATACTAAAAGAAATAGCACCATTATGGATCTTAGAATCAAAATTGAAGTTCAGCCCTCCCCATTTCTCATTTTGAGGGTGGGTAACTGCAATCAGGCGGTTCTGTTTGGAGTCCAACGTTTGGGGTTCAAGCTTTCAAAGGCTTGTTTCATTTGGCCGTATAAACTCCATGATTACCTTTGACTCTTGTCCTCTTTATCCTTAAGGGTTAGCATTTTAAGAAAATGAGATTTGAACTCTTCCCAGACATGGGATAAAAATAAATAAATAAAACATTGTTCTTGCTGTATGAGACCACTTTTTAAGTCACAAGCTTCAAGGTAAAGAAGTGGGCCTGAAAACTTTTAGACTTTTACAATTTCTGCTTCTAACTAATGTCTCAATAAACACACACACATACACACACACACACACACACACACACACACACACACACACCACTTCATGGAAAATCCCTTTAAGATGAACTCTTGTGGATTTTGAAAGTCTATTAGTTTCTTTTTAAAAATAAGACTCCCTTACCTTCCACCTCCTGCACAGCACTACCCTGGGATAGGCCATGCACTGAGTCCTACAAAATGCTGCTATGTGGGGTACTTGGAGCATTTGGAATGCAGTTGGAATAGAAAACTCAAACATTATCTGATGACCCCACCAGAGGAAAATACTGCACCATTTGTTTCCCCCCCCTCTTCTCTTTCAACCATCCGGAACTGCTTGTAAACATGGTGCTGAAGCAAGCATATGTGGAAACACATTTTTTAAAACTTGGTTTTTCTGGATCCTTAGCTTCCCTCTTGAAGGGTTAAGGGCCTTCTACACATATTTGGGGGTGGGTAGTGGGGGTGGGAGGGAGGAGCTCAAAATCTGGAATAGGGACAGAAATGAGTGCACAGATTTGTGAGTCCCCTGAAGCTTACTCCTCTTCAGCACCCTAAGGTTTTTGGCATGGAGGGATTAGCTACTTTCTGTAGTCCATTCTCCCCAAAAATAAATAGTTAAGCAAATACAATCTAAACATAAAATAACCCGTGTCCACTTCCTTCTTGGATTTATTTCTTTAGACATGGGCCACTGGGAGGAAACCATTTCTTCTTATCACAGCAGAAATTCTATAGCTAATCCAGAAAGTTCTGAGATTCTGGCTCAGCTCTGCTGCTTGTACCGAAAGCACCTAGCACTGGGTGCCGGGCCTTCTGCCTCAACTCCTCCACAGTCACTAAGCCACACAGCTCCCTGGAGGGCTGGTGTGGAGGAGAATGTCCAGGTTCACACTGGGATAAAACCTCCAACCTTCACTTGCAAATTCAAAATCCAACAGCAGAGATTTTCATGAGTTTAATGACTTGCCAAGGTTTTATGTTCTCAGTAGCTCCTGCCATTTTATGATATACTTAAAGAAGCCCGCCCACCCTCCCACCCCATCCCCACTTTAGGGAAAGGGCTGCCCCCGGCAGGATAGTAACCTAGTCCGAGGCCTTTCTGCACGTCCCAGATCCACCCCCACAGTACCTTCGAGCCCAGTGAGTGAAGTGACAGCAGGCCCCGCCTGCACCCGCAGCTTCGCCTCCACCTGGAGTGCAGGGAGGGATGGGCCCAGGGTCCCCACTTCTATAATGTCGTCAGGTCCGTGTGGTGGTCCTTTGCCACTGGCTGCAAATGCTGGCCGGGTGCAGCTGAAGAGGAGCAGGAAGATGAGGAAGAAGAAGAAGACCTGCCCTTGGTGTTGGGCAATTTGTGGTCTTTTTTCCACTTCATCCTCCGGTTCTGGAACCAGATCTTGATCTGGCGCTCAGACAGACACAGGGTGTGAGCGATTTCAATCCGACGGCGCCTGGTCAAATACCTGTTAAAATGAAATTCCTTTTCCAGTTCCAGGACTTGCTGTCTGGTGTAGGCCGTCCGGGAACGCTTGGGCTCCCCGCCGGTGTAGTTGGGGTTCACTATGAGATAAAACAGACAGTGCAGCCAGGTCAGAGCCGAGCCACTATTTAGGCCCCGGGCTTGCCTCAGCCCTCACTTCCTGTCGTGTCCCGCAGCCCTCGGCCCACCCAGTGCTCCAAGCTGGCTTGCTTCCTCCCTCCCGCCCTCTCCCTAAGCACACACTCACTCCCACCCAACTCTTTCCATGCACCCACTCCCCACGCTCACAGGTCCTCAAAGGTGCTCCCTTCTCCCTGTCCCACCAGGAGCTCAGGATCTCCAACATTTTTGGAAATGCCCTTCTCCCGCTCTGCGTTCCCTCAGATGTGGAAATGGAGTCCTCCCTCACCCCACCCCCATCCCCACCCCCTTTTGCGCCCACAGCCAAGCAGCCAGCCACATGGTCCTGGCCTGCTCCCTCAGCTATAAAAATTTATGGAGAGAGTAATTGCGGCGCCCAAGGAAGCTTCACAGGCCCCCACCCACTCACATTCTCCCGGGGGGGGGCAAACCAAAAGATGCCAGTAGGGGTGGGGGAGGGCCGAGAGGTCGCTGCACCAGCTCCTTACCCGAATTCACGTGCACCTTCTTCATCCAGGGGTAGACCACAGCGGGTTGCTTGAGTGCTGTCCCGGGGGGCGGCTGCTTGGGGCCGGTAGGTTGGCTGCAGGCCCTAGCGCCAGGCAGGGACGCAGGTGGGGGCGCTGGGCACGGCTCTCCTGGGGCACCGTAGTGACCTCCCGGGACGCTCGGCTCCTGTCCGTGACCCCGCGCAGGCAGCGCTGAGCCAGGCCCGGGCCCACCGCCTCCGAAGGGTTGCTCACCGAAGTCGGGCCGTGGGTAGAGCCCCGAGGGCTGGAAGTCTGCGCCCTGTGCGCCACTGCCGTAGTAGTCGGCTCCCTGCTCGCCTAGGTAGCCACCCTGCAAATATTCCTCGCACGGAGGAAACTTGGGGTCCACGTACTTAGAGTTCACCATATACGAACTCATGGCCATTAATTTCAGAAGGTAGAAAATACTAATTTTTCTCGTGTTGTCTTTTTTTCTCCTTCCATTGGGCCCTCCTACTTGCTGTCAACTGAATAAAGTTGGGTGGCCATGTGACCAGGTCAGCCAATAGGAAGGGAGCAAGTTTATCACCGGGTTGGTGAGCATCTCATAATTTTCACGAATTTAACTAAATAACATACGTGTAATCAAGTGACTTGCCATGCCACATTTGAGAGTCCCTGACAGATGTTAGCATAGTTCTGATTCTATCCCCAGTACCCCTATTTCCAGCAGGCAATCTCAGCTTTTGTCTTCCAGCGACTTTGCTAACCTCCTACGCCCTCCTCCCTCAGCATCGCCTGAAGCCCCCAAAGTGGACACAGTTCAAGGAAGAGTTAATTCTACTATTGGGTGCAAAATAAGGAAGAATAAGTATGGGAAATATGGTCTCTGAGTTGAGTAAAGTATCCTAGGCGGTCAGCCTGCCCGGCCAGCTAGCGGGACTCCTGAACCCTGACATACAAAGACTTGTGGTGGCTTTGTCTTCATCAGGGTCACCCAAAAGTTACCAGAATCTGGCAGACCTGAATTGAGTAACCACTAAGGCAACGAGTAACCACTAAGCTTTGGATCTTGCTGGTATGGCAGGCGGCCCTCACAGTTCTGGGTCTGGTAGCTGAGTGTTGAGTCAGGTTGGGATGGTGGTGAGAGGACCTTACCCTTGCCTAAATGTACCCTAACAGTCTCTAATGACCTTCTTTTCAGTTTTTCTTCTTCCTACACAAGAGTCTTAAAACCAGGTGAGCCCCACTTGGGTACCTTTGTATATCATGCTCCTGCAGGGCAGGGCTGACGTGGAGCTAGCTGGTTTTTCATCTCACTCCTCAGTACCCTAAAACCTGGCCCTTTGGCCTTACACTCAGGCAACCACTTGAGCACCTACTGGAACCTCTATTGATGAAGGTAGGACTTTCTCCAGGAAGAAGCTGCACAGTGTCACCCGACAAAGTCGATCATCCTGGAGTCTAAGGTAATGAAAAAGAAAGAGGTGGCTGGCCGGCTCCCACCACTCTCCATGCCTCAGTCTCTGGCTATGTCGGAGACATATGAAGTTTTTGCATCGACCATATATTCCCCTAGAATCGAATCTGTGACTATGTGGGTACCACACAAATTCGGTTCTACAGGGTATATATAGACAACGTTACAACCTCAGGTCCTACCCAGATCAGATACTCAGGCAGCTGCCAGACCTGATCTCTTCAGCACAGTCGCCAGGAACTCCCCAAGCCCGGCTTTCAGAGAAGGTTCAGGTAGGTTTGGTGACAATTTGCAGCAGTGTCCCCTCATTCTCTTGCCAGGATCAGGGCTACCGAGCAGCTGAGCAACCAGCACCTTCTTCTTTAAAAAGAAAAGAAAAGAAGGGAGAAATTCTGTTTTCACCCCAGAGATGGCGGCTTTATTGCCCCCTCTAAGAATCCAAATCTCTCTCCCCCTTATCAAGTGGTATTTCCCAAAAAGAAGCAAAGGCCCTCGGAGGTAGGAAGGGAGTTTTGGGAAAAGCGAAAGGATATTCTTCAGCAATTCCTGACCAGGCTACTGGCCACAGCTAGTTCTCCCAGAATTCGAGGATTTACCTTCCTGGGCCCTCAGCCCCGCTGGACTTTAGGATCCTGCCGTCGCTGCCGCCGCCGCTGCTGGTGGTGCTGTTACAGACCCGGAGGCAGGCGCTGTTTGTGGCCACCGAGCCGCCCTGGGCTGAGACTGTCGTGCTAATAGTGAAGGGCAGGGCGAGGGGTCATTTGAAATCATTTACAAACATATCACAAAGTTTCATTATTTTTGCTTTGCCGACAGCAACACAGAAGAGTACAAAAGTTCACGAATTTCGCCGCCCCAGCGCCTCTACTGTCCTGGGCTTGCCCCTTAATTCAGGGCATCAAGAGTCCAGATGCACTCTGGGGCTGGGCTGATTTTAGGGACAGAGGGATGCCCTGGCCAGAGTCAAGCTTTTGGATGCCTGATAACAGACTGAAGATGTCCACTTTTCTATGTATTGTTTTGATCCCTTCCCCCATAATTCAAAAATCAATTTCAAGCCTCACGCCTTGGTTTTGATGGAGTGGGGGCAAGGAGAGAGTCCCCTAGCCAAGTCTGGCAAAATTGGGTGTTCACTTTTACCCTGCAGTTAGCTCTTCTTCTCCCTCCTCCCATCCTTTACTTTCACTATTTTGACTATTTTGAAGGAATTTCCCAGGTGCCAATTCTAAAAAGGGTTAAAATATGTTTGCTTAGAGACACTCCCCAGTTTCCCCTAATGCCAAGTCTTTTCACTCACAGACCCACGGACCCATGGACAGGCCTTCCTGGGGACACTGGGCCTACCTAGGCTTTATCCAGACAAATTAGGGAAGTCCAATGAGCATGGGGTCCAAGAGTGGGGACCAAGATGAGTACACACATTTTCATATTTGTTAGACATTGTGACCTGCATTTCACCTTATTGCTCGACTTGTTCAGACAGGTCAAAGCCAACAAGTTATTGATGAACAAAACCGTTAAATATTCACCTCCCACTCAACTGCCCATACAAATGCTTTTGATCTCTCCGGCTTTTTGTGTTGTGTGCAGCTACAAGGCGCCAGATTCCAGATTCCGCAAGCAAGCAGCCTCCGCAGAGAAAAGCATCCCCAGTCAAGGTAGTCAGGAAAGGAGAGCAAGGCCAGAGAAAATCTGGGGATTCCAGGTTTTTCATCAGGGAGCCTAGAGCCAGGTTCACTACGTGAGGGCCTGGTTCATAGAGGGTACCACAAACTGGGAAGGTCTCCTTTTCTTGTGTGAACTCAGCCTCATCAGGGGCCCAGCCAAAGAAATCTGGCCCTGAGCCCAGTCCCAACTTCTCTGACCACGAAGGAAAGATATCTCAGGAGAGGAAGGATGCCTGGTCCCTGTGGTCCTTGCCAATCTACTCTTGCATTAAAATTAAATCACCTGATGTTTGCAGTGAGTGACAAGCCCCTGTTAGTTCCTTGATAATCCCTCTATTACCATCATCCTATTGAGCAAGGTCTTCCTGAAGATGTCACCAGCATCCTCAGATTCAAACTTGGGAGCCAAAGGAGTCTCTGTCCCTGATCCCGTCCAATATAATTGGACGTGGGAGCAGAAATTCTTCAGTTGAAGCTAAGGAGAAGCAGAGGTGAAAGAGAAAGAACAAACTTTTGTTCAGCTACTATCCCAAATCTAGAACTCTCACCGGTGGAGCTGGGACCCAGAAAGGGGGAGGGGAGGAAAGTCCACATAAGCTCAGAACTTGTAGCCCTTCCTGGAAACAGGCGAATTCGACACACCCAAGGCCATCAAGGATTATATGTTTGTTTATGTTTTTAATAAATCAGCCTTTAAATTAAAACGCTTAAATATACAACAAGAGAAGGCTGAGTTAGACTGAGCAGAGTTAATTTAGGCTGGACTGAAGAGGTGGACCCTGCTGCCTTAGTGTTTACTGGGTCAATTCTAGCAGTTGCAGATGCTTGCCACAGTTCGTTGATAAGGTGGGGTGCTAATTAGCTTCAGGTCCGCTGCACCTGTAGGAGCCTAGGAACCCTGAAAAAGGCCTGTAAGGTCAGGGAGGTCTGGGAAGACCAAGGGCAGGGCGATCCCCCGCGGTGCGTTTACTTCTGCAGGTGACTGTGAACTAGGCCCCAGAAACGTTTCCTAAAGTGTCAACCTGGAGCCTCCACACCCCCCATCCCCAAGCAAGCTCTTCAGGCTTCTGCCCTGGGGAGGCAGCGCCACTCCCATCCCCGCCAGCGGCGCGGACCTTCGCCCCCACCTACCCTATTAGCACTGCCCTTTAGTTCCTCGGAAGAAAAGGGAAGGTACTTACAAAGGTTCTTCTTGATTCTCCCTCTTGCTCCGAAACCTGTTGAAATGAAAACGAAGTCACTCAAATTCCACAGGATAATAAAGCAGAAATAGATGACATACAGAAAAGTGACAAGGCCCAGACACTGCACCAATACCTAGAACTCCTTGCTTCGGGTGACCGACTTCGGGAACTGCGCAAAGTTCTCCGCTGGATAGCATCCTCAAAGGCAGAGCTAAGGAGTATCACAGTCTGTCCTGGTCCACCTCCCCCACTTCACGCACCCTTGGACAAAACCCTACTGGCTATATGGCCTGATTCAGACTGCCTGAGGCAGGCTTTCCCCCAGTGGGGAAATGGAAAGTCAGAGAAAACAGGCCTCTCCACTCCTTGTGCAGCGGCGGGTGGGTGGTTGCAGGTCCACTGGTGAGCCTGCTGGCACCCCTGTTTATCCCGACCCCAAATCACTGCTTGCTCCCTCTGGGACTCATTTGTAGTTTCAGGTTGGTTTTGAATTCCACCCCGTCTCCAAACCTGCCTTTTCATCAAAGAAGAATCAGGCATGGCTGGGACATGCCTTTCTTTCCTTTTGAGGGGAAATGAGAGCCCAAAGGATAACTAGGAAGGAAAATCGATGTGTTTAAAGGAAACTGATCTAGATCTTAAAGAAATGCTCTAGAATATGATTTAATTCTATGGGTGTGACACTATTTTTTTTGATATTCCTTCAGGAGAACCTACAAACCAATCATACAGAGCAGTGGTTCCCCCAGGCGTTGAGGTCCATTTTCAAGTTTTTAGCCCTCTAAGAACAGCACAATGCTCTGAGATATCTCAGAGGTAATTCATCCCTCTCCCTCCCTTCCCCACTACCGAGAGGAGAGCATAGGTCCTATTTTTGGGGTAGAAGCCCTCAATTTCCAACTTTCCATGTATACAAAGGAGGGGGAAATGTCAAGATCCCCCATTCTATTTATTAACTTAGGTTTACGCTAAAGTTAGAATTAACTTCGATAGACTTCCCCCAAAGCAGAGAAGGCTGAGCTCAGAACTCTTCCCCACCCCTAGAGTTATTGTCGAAAAAGTAATAAGTGGCTTACTCTTTTTCTTTTCTACAGGGCAGATAGAGTAGCTGAGAGTAGGTCTGTCTCCTTCTGAGCCCGGTGCTGGCCAGAGCCTCTCACTTCCCTATCGCTGCTCCAGGAACCAAGCATCTGCACTTGTATGCTCTTAACCTAATTTATGGTGGGAATTATATTTTGGCTTGTCAACTCTCAAGCCATAAAACAAAGTTTATTGGAATCACGTGCTTGTAAATAGCCACTCAGGTCCCGTCTCTGCAGAACCATAAATAACCTTTGGCTTTAAACTTTTATTCACTAAATAAAGGTTTGCTGCAACTGTTCCCTTGGATTTAAATAGTTCCAAATATCCAGAATGCAAGAGAGGTCATATTCATATCAATACCCCAGGCTTTTCAACTTGCATCTTTTCAGAGAAGGCTGTTTAAATTGGGGAATAGTTCTATTTGGAAAAGGCTGGTTGGTGGGCATATCTTATGACTCTTGGGCTGCATTCGCTGTGAGTACCATCAACTCCTTTATTTCAATCATTTTCTAGCATTTGATGTGGTAAATAGGAAAGTCAAGACTCCTTTTTACTTGCTCATCACAAAAGTTGAAAATTATTTTGAGATTTTGCTTAACTTTCAATAGAGAAAGAGTGGTCAGGGGAGAGGCCGGCGGCCTTGGGGGTGGGGAGGCAGCTGGAATTTAACACTTAGTTTCCTCTGTATTGTTGTGGACTGGGGCTTGGTGAAAGTTGAAGGTAGCCACATGATTAGAGGTTTTTATAATTTGCTTAGATCTGAAAGAGAACTGACCAAACTGTTTAAAATAGCACCAAGACCTGAAGTTTGGTGAAGTGAGAAAGTGGAGAACAGCCCCCATCGGATTCTGGCAAGTAAGGCTCTAAAGAAGGTTATAAAACAATAAAACAGCCCTGGTGTGAAGGGGCCAGGGTGTGAGGAAGCACATGAGGCTCTTAAAGAACCTGAGCCCAGGAAGTCATATGTGCACAATCCCACTGTGTGCTCAAATCATTTAGCACAGAGCTCAAGGGTCCCTGAAGGCCTACATCTGAGTGGGCTCTTTAGTAGCCCCTCCCCATTGCTGCCCCCATCACTGGGAAAGACTAAGAAAGAAAGAAGTATAGGATGATGTCTGTCTACCCTGCTGAGTAATCCAGGAAAAGGGCTGGGCACTCCATAAGAGTGTGGCCAGTTCTGCTTGTGGCAGATAGGAGAGACAAGAGTGAGGGATGGCAGAAATTCCCCCCAGCTCCTAAGAAGAGGCACAAAGAAGAAAAGAATTGGCTCCCAACACCCTTCAGTGGTCCTACAGAGGTGCCACAAACCCTATGAAAATGTGTAATTTTTTAAATTGCTCTGATAAAATAATGGATGTACTGCATAGATTTGTAGAGCACACACATATGATTTATAAATCAAATGCAGTTACAACAGTTCCTATCTGAAAGCCACACACAGCCCAAAGAGAGATTCTTTGTACAAAGATCTCTTTGCATGCTAATTTCTAGCCATTATATGTGCATTTGCAAACTCACTTCCTGATTTGACTCTCATTAGCCAAAAAACAAGAGGTTGTTAGTTCAGACACTAGGACAACCCCTATCCAACTTTATTTTTAAAAAGTCCCATCAGCCATGTAAGGAGACTTCTGTGTTTTGTGTTTGTTTTATTTTACAATTGGTGGCAGATTTTTTTAAAGTAAAGTTTCAAAAACTGGTTTTTGGCAGCACTAGGTGAGGGATTTTGAAGTGAATTCTTGTTAATCACCTGGAAGGGATAATTAACACTGGGGTAGTTGAGGAAAAACTTTAATTTTTAGCATAAGATGAATCAAAGAGTAGTTAATCTTCCAAGTCTTTTGTAAAGAGGAGACAACCAACCTTGAGAAACAGTGTATGAACAAACAGTGCCTGGTATCTAGTTGGGGCTCAGTAGATACTTTTTTTCAATGAAAAATGATGAAGGATGGTGTCTCTCTGAGACATGCTTGCAAACTTCACTGTAGGTTACACAAGAAGACACAGTCCACCCTGACTATCTAACAGAATAACAGGAAATGGGACCATGTGTAAGAAAATGAAGGGAAGGAAGAAAAACATTGAGGCAGACATCTTTGTTTTCTGATCTTAGAGCTCACAGGCAAAATGATTAAGTAGCAATTGTATATCTTCCTCTAATCACCCCTTGTTATCCACCCCACCTGCAGTGTCCTAGGTTTTGTGAATGACAGAGAATGGGAACCTGGCAGAGAGAAATTGAGTATCAGGGGGAAAGCAGAGGTCTTCTGTGCCACTTTGAACCCCAGTCTCCCAAGGGCTTTCAATGTTGGTGGTAGTTCCAGTTGACTGAGGAAGGGGGGGAAAAGAGGGTCTTCTTCCTTTACAATCTGTAAGGAGCTGGGGCAGTGGTGGCACTTGCCTTTAATCTCAGCTGGGGAGACAGAGGCAAGCAGATCTCTGTGAGTTAGAGGACAGTGTGGTCTACAGAGTGAGTTCTAGGACAGCCAGGGCTACACAGAGAAGCATTGTCTTGAAAAACAAAACAAAACCACAGAAACAAAAACCAAACAAATAAAAAAGCCAAAACAACAACCAAAAAAGAAAAGAAAACAAAACAAAACCAAAATTGTAAGGAATTACTTTCCAGTAAACTAGAACCCTGGCTATGTATCTAGAAAAGCCAATCATCAGAATTTCTGCCCTTTGGGCTGCCATGGTATGAGGTCCCCTGTAAGGCTTTCCCAGCCCAGATGCCAGCACTGTTCCCAAAAAGGAGAAAGGGGTCCCAGAAGACAGCATCAGGTATTTCAAGTACAATGCAGGTCAGCCTTCAGTACACCCTAAAGAAAATGGTGCTAATGTTAACTCAATAAGAGGCCTGTTGCCTAGAGAAGATGTTGAACTCTCAAACTAAATGTTTGCACAACAAGTCCTGATAAATGGGGTGAAGCTTTGGGTGAGTCCCTGGCCAGAGAGACATGGTATAAGGAGTTTGCCCAGGACTTGTGCTGAAGGACACAGGCTGGGGTTAGAGAAGAGAAGAATTGAACAGGGATTCCCAAGCAAGTGAGATAATGTGATTCTGTCCTCCTGGCAATATGCTACTGATGTTCCCCTCTCTTCCACAATGGAGCTAGTTATGAGCTTAGAGTCCTCTGTAAGGGAAAGGAGATCCTAAAGGAAAAGGCTCTCAGTAGAAGATAAGAACCTTTCATCCTGGAAAAGGGCCTGGAGGCAAAATGTCTGACTTGGGGTCAGAGGCTAGAATTCAGTGATTCTGCGAAGGGTATTTAGGTTGTAAAGAGAACTGGCATTCCATGCTAGCTGGCACTGGAAATGGATGGGTTGGAGTGTTGTTCCCGTGATAATCTGACTCAGACTCTTTTTTTTTGGGGGGGGGGATTTCTTGAGACAGGGTTTCTCTGTGTAGTCTTGGCTGTCCTGAACTTACTTTGTAGACCAGGCTGGCCTTGAACTCGCAGAGATCTGCCTGCCTCTGCCTCCCGAGTGCTGGGATTAAAGGCATGCATCACCACACCCAGCTCCAGACTCTTTTTAAAAAATAATTTATTTTTATTTTATGTACATTGATGCTTTGACTCCATGTGTGTGAGGGCCTCAGATCCTCTGGAACAGGAATTATAGACAGTTGTGAGTGCAGGAAATTGAACGTGGGTCCTCTGGAAGAGCAGCCAGTGCTCTTAACTGCTGAGCCATCTCTTCAACCCATGACTCAAACTTTTGGTGTAGTCAAGAGTAGCTTAGAATAGGGAAAAGTCTGTAAGCAATTGTCATGGAGGCCAGAGCTAAAGAGGTAGGAACTTGGTCTCAGGGAGTGTGCACATATGTGTGGGTTATAGCCTAAAGTAGTGTTTATAAAATACCTCATAGGAAAGAGGCATTTCAGCCAGGCACAGTGATACACACCTATAATCAAATCCTAGCATCTGGGAGGCTGAGGCAGGATTGTGACAAGTTTGAGCTTCATGAAAAGATCCTATCTCCAAGTGTTTGCTTGCTTGCCTGCTTGTTTCAAAGAAAATGGAAGGGACTTTGACATTTTGAAGGATAAGTCCTCTCTAAAACACGCCATTATCATCACTCTGTCTCAGGCTGGATCTTGGGTTTAGCCATAGGCCTAATGCCTACATCATAGGGTGTATGTATATTAAGCTAAGAGAGGGTCCTGGCTTTTTGCTTTCCTACTCCACCCCATTCACATTCCAGGAGACTAGGATGCCCAGAGCTGTAGAAGAATGACCGTCTGGTAGGTATGACTGACAGGAGACCAGATTGATGCTGGAAGGGACTGGAGGAGCTGACAGTGAGCTCAGGAGAGACTCCAAGCCCTCTTGAGAAGTTCAAAATGTACCTGTGGGACTGTGAGGCCATCTACCATGGACCCAAGGGCTCTTTCTTCTTGGGTAACACCCTGATGTGTATATGTACTAGGCACTGATATCCAAGAGGCCATTGCTAATGAGACCTGACTAAATTTTATTGTTTTGTTTTTTTGAGATAGGGACTTGATAAATAGACTAGGCTGGGTTTGAACTCTGTGTGAACCCCAAGTGCACTTCAAACTCAAATGTTGATCCTTCTGTCCTAGTTTCCTTAGTGCTGGGACTATAGGTATGCACCATCATATCCAGTTCAGATCCCTTTTATCTTCTATAGAATTCAAGGATTTAGTGAGTAACACAGTCTCTTTTGTCTGTAAAGGAAAGGTCTTATGAGAAAGCAGGGCCAATAATACTAAGGATCGAGTGTTAAATTTTTATATGCCAAAGCAACATTTAAGTACTTAGCTAAATGAGTGTAGCCAACGTAGTTAGGATTGTGCTGAATACAACATTAACATGAGAGTAAAACATCAAGACAGGTATGGTGGGCTCACATCTGTAAGCATGGTACCCAGGAGATTGGACCAGAAGGATTGCCTTAAGTCCAAGGCAATCTGGTAACATAATGACATCCTGTCTTAAAAAATAAAATAAAATCATCATAAGAGCCCTTGATGATACTGTTGTTACTCCTACTGGCAAAGAAGAAAACAAGCTTACAGATTTTGTCCTGCTTGCCTAAGGTCACATAGCAAGTAAATGGTAGAGTATGGATTTGAAAACAATTAAGCCTGAACTTAGCCCAGAATTGGATCTCTTCGAGCTTTCCAATCTGAGAAATACAAAAACCTTATAATATCATCCATTAAATGGGAGAAATTACTCACCTATAGTGTAGTAACTTCAAAACAAAACAGTGAAGATTGTAACTCCAGGGGCTCTGGGATTGCCCCATAGAGAAGGAATTAGGAGAATAAAGAGATAAGCAGGAGAGATCCTTGACCTATGGCTCTCAAGCCTAAGTACACATCCTCATTGCCTTGGGGAGAGTGTTTTCAGGATGCATGGACATCCCGCCTTGACAATGGAATTCAGTGTTCAGTGTGGAACCTAGAAACCTCATTTGGACCCAGGCCTTTCCTGATAATCATTGCCCTAGAGTAGTGAAGAGGGGAACATTGCTAGGGGACAACAGAGGATCAATGAGGCTGGGTGAGTTCAACTTGTGTCACCTTTGAAGCCAGGACCAGTCAGTGAAGCATATAGTAGACCTGCAGTGAGCACAGTGGTAGGGCAATGGTGGTATAGTCTCTGCACGTTGGCCTGATTCTTAAGCTGTGGGACTGAGTCAGAAAGGTGACACAGAGGCCAGGCCCTGTCCTAAATAAGCAGGAGGATGTCAGTTGCCTTGCTAGAAAGGGGTTTCATCTATGCTGTTTTCACCCAAGCTGCCTATTGAGGGTACTAGGAATTTGGAGCAAGTAAAGGCAGGAATTGAGGCTGTTCAGGGATGCGGGGTCTCACTGGGGTTCTGTGGTTTAGGAACAGCTTGCTGTACCACAAGATCCTGGTTGCATGCTCCTAGAGAACAAAGTGCGCAAATCACGCCCCCTTTGGGTAGGCAAGGGAAACAAGGTGGCCTTTCACCCCAGAATCAGTCTTCAGGCTCCGAGGACCTCAGAGCTGCCTCTGCTGCGGGCAACTGGCGGATAAGCGACTACACCATCCACCCTTGACTGATGACACGTACGTTTTGTGAACTGAGGTGGAGGGCGGACGGAGGAAGGGGTGGTTCTTGTGTCTTTCCTGCCCCTCCCACCCAGGGCATCTGCGGCATCGGGCGAAGTCAGCGAGACGCTTGTCCTACAGCGCCTCCTCCTGGACAAAGCTCCAGACAAACGAACAGGGACACCACCAGCCCTGGAAACCCTAGACTAGGTACTTCCTTCGTGGGGCTGAGGTCTCCGGACATCAGAAGTCCCACAACGTCTATTTGGAGAGGCAAAAAGGCGTCCAAAATCCTTGAGGCTACTTCTCACCGCCCCATCCCCAGCTCAGACAAACAAGCTTGTGACCTAGAAGCGTAATTAGACGAGACAGGAGGAAAATCCCTCCAGTTTGTCCATTTATTTATCTACTTATTTATTTACTTGATTGTTCTTTGCTGAGCCTGGGCATTAGGACGTGCTGTGCTGGGGAAACAAGATCAGGAAATGGCTGGCTCGAAGTTTGGCAGTTCGAACGGGCTCCAGGAAGAAAGGCCTTTTCCCAGAGCAGGCAGCCCTAGTACCAGCCTGAAAAAAAAATCTATGTATCTATGTATTTCCCGAGGGAAATCTCTCTCTCTCTCTCTCTCTCTCTCTCTCTCTCTCTCTCTCTCCTCTCTCTCTCATCTCTCCCTCTCTTTGTCTGCGTATGTGTGTACACCTAGAAAAGAAAAAATTCTTTCTACTAGTTCATATTTGCAACCTGTTTCTAATGTACAAATTGAGGTGGGGTGGCATGTCTAGATTGAAAGTAATTGTAGTCAAGGGTAAAGTTAGTGGCTATCTTTAGATGAAAGGCTAGAAGAAAAGATGAGTAGCAAATCCTAAGGGAGGGGTAATAGATCTGATTATCTCTTCCTCTCACCCCCTCCCCCATCTGTGCAGTGCTGGTTCAATCTCTGGGCTGGGCCATTTCACTGCACATGCGCTGGGCGTGCGCAGCCCCGCACTGCGGAGGAGGTTCTGAGCAATGACCCCGCCTCAAGCACAGTGTCCTGGGTTCCACCGGCACTACTCCAGCGCCTGGCTGTAGAGGAACTTGAAAATCCTATCTAAAAGAGACAGGAAATGTAGTTTTGTTTTGTTTTCAGGAAAATCTGAATTAACGCCTTTCTAGTTTGCTAGTCTGGTTCTGTCAAATCAACAAAATCTGCATGACGCCCATGACCCCTCTCAGCGCGCGTTGTCTTTCCGATCAGAATTTTCACATCTGGGGTACAGCTTCCCTTGAGTAGTCTACTAGTGGGAAGGGGAACACCACCCTGCGTTCAAAGAGCATAATTTATCTTTTAGTTTTGTAAAACCATCAAGCTCAGGGGATGCTTTCCTTTGAAACAGTGGTATCTATTTTTATCATTTCCGAAAAAGTGCACCTAAATTGAATTTAAATCGGAATTCCGAGTTCTTGGTTGCTTCTCCACAGCTTCCTGTGCCCCCGCATACCCTCACTAGCCTGCCGCACTGCGACAAGGCCGTAAATACCTCCAACAGCTGCCTGCCAGCCCAGGGTGAAATACTGTCTTTGTTCCGGTTTCCCCTGCCTCTCAGGCTCAGAGAACAGAATTCTGGCAAAATATACGTATATGTAGAAGGGTATGATAGGAAAAACACGCAAGATGTTTAGCCCTTTCTCTTAGCTACATTTATAATAGCGAGTTTTGCTCTTTTTCCTGGCTTTTCCAGAGACTGCACTCCCAGCTCATGGCCACACCAGAAGACACGAAGGCCAGAACACTGGCTCCCAAGTCTATAAATAGAAACAGGTTTGGACCCGGGATGCTGGGAGTTGTGCCCACAAACCTCTGAGCTCTTAGGCTCTGAATATTTTTTAAGTTTCGTTTCTTTTTCATTGTTTTCTTTCGTTTTATTTTTATTTTTATTTTTGTTGTTGTTGTTGTTAGGTTCACAGAGACAATGAAGGCAGCTTTTCCTCCCAGAGAAAATGTGCGACTTGCCAAATATTTATTTCTCAAGATGCAACCAACCACTTCTTTCCAATACGCTTTTAATACTACCGCGGGGCTTTTGAAGATTCCCTCGGTCCTCCATATCTGCACATGGCATCATCACCTTTCCTCCATATAATCAGAACCATCTTAGTCACGGTAGCAGGCTGGGCCACCAAACCTAGGAAGAAGCAGCTGAAACTCCAAACCTACAACCTGGCCACCAGAACATCAAGTCCATCTCCTAGCCCCACCAACCTCAGACCTCCAAGTCCACCTCCAGTCCATCCAGTCTCAGACCACCAGCTCCTTCAGCCCCACACAGCTTCGATGAACCTAGCTGCAGGGCCCATGCACCCAGTCAAGGCGATTGCTTTTCAAAAGGGAACGCTTCCTCTCGATGCCATGTGTAAGGGGAAATTGCTGACAAGATACAGACGCTCCAAATCAAAAAATCCCACTCCAGAGTCTGTGAGCACTCGGAGTTACTGACCCAGAACAACTCTGCAGGCATCAATTAGTCCTCCATTTTGAAATGAGAGTGGTTCCATCCTTAACTACTAAAAATACTTTTCTACAAATATATCATCTATCGTTCACAAATACCTGTATAGCCCAACACTGTTATACTGGACTATTTGGGCAATCAATAGGGATTTGTCCATAGGCACTTTAGAGACTATAGCCCACCAGCATGTGCAGGTCTCATGCGCAATGCGGCAGATTGCCTAAGGTCTCAATGATCCCCTATGTGTTCATGAAGGAAAAGGAAATAAGTATTGCAAAACGCATCTTTAAACATCATCCAGAATTGTTGGGGAAACAACGTTATGTTGTGCAAAGGTTTTATTTTTTTTCCTGTGTGTTTTGGTTCAGTAGTTTCAAAGCAGGGAAAATATTGCTGTGTGGCATTCACTGGGAAGTAAAAAAAAAAATACAATGCCTTTAGAAAGCAAAAAAAGATCTACTCTTTCACTAACAAATGAGAAACACACGCGATGTTTGAACTTAGAAATGCCTCGCATTTCTCAAATATCTGTTGGGATTATCCTAAAACGTGCACCAGATTTTCTGATATTACTTCTCATAGGAAGCATCCATTTTGTGACATAAAATTGTCCAAATTCACCTAACAGCATGATCTGATGTAGGAGGAACCTAGCTTGGGTTATTAACATTTTTTCCTAAGAATTAGAGAAGCGTTTTAAAGTAACTAAAACGTCACTTCATACACAAGGCCCAATACACTGTAAGCCCTAAAAATTGGCCTCACTCATCAAACACATCTTGAGAACACAGAATCCGCCCCACCCCCACCACACCCCAACCCTCGAAAAACACCTGTTAACCTAGGATAGCTCTGACCACAGTCAAATCACCGAAGCACAATATTCTATACTAGAGGAAACCTTTATTGACCCCCACCCCCAACCAAGCTGAGGTGTCCAGAAGCCATCTGCATATTCTTCTTCCCTGGGAGGATTCAGGGTGGGGGTGGGGGGCTCCAGAACTGCGGCTTTCTAAGTCAAGGGATCTCTAGGGGAAAACGGAAGAATCCCCTATGCACTTCTGAGCCCAATAGGACCCCCCCTCGAACCCCAAGGGACATTCATTAGGGACGGGGACCCAGAAAGTGGTCCCTAGGTTCTTGGGTAATGCAGGACGCAGGGAAGGTGACACCCATTGCCCGAGGCGGTGTCTCCGGCAACTCAGGCTCCAGGAGGGCGGCTCTTACCCAGAGGGTGCCGAACTGCAGGCGGGCGGCCCCGGCGGGGCGGCGGCGGCGGCTGGAATCCGTGCGGCGCTGCCGGGCTGCATGCACCCTAGGCGGCAGGTTTGGGCTCATTTTGCTGAAGGGATCGTGGGAAGCGCGGGGCCGCAGTCGCACCGGCGAAGCAAACAGTAGTCTCCCCGCTGGAGTGTAAGCCCTGGCGGGGGTCTCGGCGCCCCAGGCTCCTTCCGGGCTCCCTGCCGGCTCCGGGGGCGGCCGCGATCTCGACCCGGGGCGAGCTGCCACGGGGTCGTGGCGGGAGCCCACGCCGCTGCGAACCCCTCGATCCCGCAGCCGGCGACTGGAGCCCACCTCTGCAGAGACAAAGGTTAGAAAAAGAGGGGGTGAGGCTCTGGGAAAGCAGAATGCGGGGGCAAATTCGCCTGGGAAATCAGGAAAAAGGCCGTGAAGGCGAGCGGCGCCTGCACATGACCAGCCGCAGCCAATGACGACCGCAAATAGGTCATAAAAAGGTCTATTACCAAGTTGTAAATTTTCTTCAAACAAAAAGGAATTTACTGCAATTCCTTGCGGATTTTGCACATACAGCTCGAGAGCGCCATGTTTTTCCTCTCTTTCTCTCATCACTTTCCTCTCTCTACCATCCCTCCTCTCTTTATCTCTTTCTCCTTTCCTTTCCCTTCGGAATCCCTTTCCTCTCTGTTCTTTCTCTGTGTTCTCGCTCTCTTCTCTTCTCTTCTCTTCTCTTCTCTTCTCTTCTCTTCTCTTCTCTTCTCTTCTCTTCTCTCTCTCTCTCTCTCTCTCTCTCTGTCTCTCCCTCTGTCTCTCTCTCTCTCTCACCCCTTTTCTAGGAATTACTGGGCATTTTTGTTTTTGTTTGGCTCAAAACCTCTGTGCAATTGGCCGCCATGTAGGAAGACATGAGTGCAGGCGGTGCTCAGGCTCTGGGGGATGTCATCCCCACAGCGCCTCCCCCAGTCCCACGACTCCCCCTACATTGGTCACTTGGCTTCTCTCCTCCTCTCCCTCACAAAAACACTTGTCTAGAAGAAAAGCCAGCGCTCTCAGTTTTTACCCGCTCATTTCAGGAAAGCCACACCCCAATATCTTGCCCAGTAAACTGGGCTGCACAGGCCAAGAGAGCACACTCTCCTCATCCACTTGGATACATCCTAAATTTGGGTCCCTCCCCGCCTTCTGCGGGTTCTGTGGTGGGAGAGCAACCTCCCAACCCAAAGACTGTAAATGGTTTTGTATGTGTATCTTCCTCTCCGAAATACCATTTTGAGCAACCGCAGTTGGCGTTTCTATCTATCGCCAGAGGAATGAACACACCCCATCCCCCAAGTCCCCCACTTTAGATCCTAAGATCAATTCTTTCTTTTTGCGGAATTTAATTCTAGTCCTCTGTGTTGTTCTTTAGAACATCCCCTCCCCTGCGCCAATGTTTGACCATTGAAAAATGCTTAGTGCAGCCCTGGAGAGGAAAGTAGATTTATCTGTTCTTGAAAAGAGCAATATAGGGGATTTTTTTTTTTCCTCAAAGGTTGGAATCATGTCTCCTTTTCATCGTCAATGGAAACCTCTCTGGTGAGCTCCACCTGAAAGTCAATGTCTTTGGCTAGTCTCCAGTGTCCCCCTCATGGGCACCACCAGCCAGTTGTTAGTTCCTGCCTGAAAGAGAAAGAGGTCACTACCCTGCTCATTCTTTTCAGACCATTGAAACAAGCTGTTTCTAAGTGTCTGCATTAGTTGTTTAAACTCTGTCAGAAACATCCTTATAATGTGTAAGTAGCTAGTGGAAATGAACTTATTTAAGTAGGAAATGCACAGCATCATTTTGTGCAGGCCATTTGTATCCCAGATTATAATGACCTTGAATAATTTTAATTAAACGACTTCTCCCACCATCTGTCAATGAAATTCTTATTTCTTGAAAAGGCCTAATTTTGCTGGTCCATTAAAATGTTTGCTCTCTTCACCTTTCCACCTCTAAACACCAATGGATTCAGCAAACACCAAAGATAAGGAGGACAGACGCTGGATGTGACCTCTTATGCAGTGAATTAAACAATATGGTATTACAGAAGTAAATGGGCAACCTGGTGTTCATTCCCTGGTTCAGAACATTTTACATTGCTCTATACACATGGAGCTGGGTAAAGAGGGTGTTAAATTCTAAAACATTCTAAAACCTAATCTCAATTTGCCTTCGCATCGATTCCCCTCCCTGCTACCCAAATGAGAGCAGAGTTTATTGCCTGCCTTTGCAGCTTGGGGAATGAGGGGTGGGGAAAGACTGCACATAAGAGGCAGCCATGTTGCACTGGGCTGTGCAGAGGAAGCAATGTGCTGTGGGAGTTAAAATGGTATCCTTTAACTGACTTTTCTCTAAAAAGGGGTAAGAACCACACCCTCTTTTTGTGTCCCTGGCTCTTATGTAGTCTAGTCATTCAGATGTCTTTTCTGTTTTTAGTTAGTGTTAATATGGGATGGGGGGGTTGTCTTGATTTTCCTCTAATCAGTTTACAGACCTCTCTAAGTCTCCTTTCAGGACAGAAAAGCTCCACCTGGATGTGCAAAAAAACTATATGAAGATTTATGTAAATTTATGCAACAAAAAGGAAAGTTTGCTTCTTGCTGCAGTGCTTCAGTGTTAACAGATCTGAGCCTATCAAAAAGGCATGTTTGCATGCTCCCCGGGCTCACTCCTACTGAAACACCATCATGGGGAGGGGTCTAACCACCAAGAGAGGAGAGTGGGGAGGAAGACAGGGATGGGGGAGGGTAATTCCTCAAGGTCTTTGTGTTCTTTTGTAGCTGAAGAAGGAATCATCCATTTCTACATTTATTATCAACACTTTATGTGTGAATGAATCTGTGTATGTGAGGTTTATAGTCTCAAAACATCAGCTATTGCAACACTCTGTACATGAGCTGGGATTTTTACCATGGTTTAGGGGCCCACGTGGCCCAAAGGTGCACTTTCAGAGCAGTATAGGTTGCCAGAATGTCGAAGACAGGATGGTTTTGGGTTTTTTTTTTAACCTTATTTTCCATACATGATTTCTAGTCCCACTAATCCTTTTCCTAACTGAATCTTGCCAAGTTCCATAGTTTGAAGAGTGATATTTGGGGGAGCACTCAAGTTGGGGACAGCAATTTTAAAATTTATTTCTTTTCTATGAGTAAAAAATGTTTTGCCAGCATGTATTTAAGTGCCCCACATTGGATTCCCTGGAACTGGAATTATGGATGATTGTGTTGTGAGCCACCATATGGATGCTGAGAATTGAACCCTGGTCTTTTGCAAAAGCAACAAGTGCTCTTAACTGCTGATCCATCTTTCCAGCCTCATAGAGAGCAAATTTTAAAGACTTCCTTAAATCAAAAGCAGTTGGAGTTTAGCCCGCACTGGTCTTCAGGTAGTTTTATGCCTAAGGCTGCTTCCAAGCTAGGCTCTCAGCCTGAAGTGTCCTTTACTCTGACCCAGCCAACATAGGAATCGGTTAGTTCAGGCAGTACACAAGAGCAAAAGTCCCCAAATCCAGCACTGGCCTTTGCAGCTGTCTCCTCTGTACAAATGTTTAAGCCTTCGCCACTCCTGACTTAAATCGTCTTTCCGGGCTTAGGTTAACAAATGTCACAGCCAAGGCCTCTTCCCTGGGTAGAGAGCCAGGGGGTGACTGCCTCTAACCCAGTTAGTACCAACCCCTCTGCGATCCACAAGATAGCAGACAAATTGCCCACCAACACCTGGCAGTGAACCTGGTCCAAAGCTAAAGAATCTTTTTTTTTCTTACTCGTGTAAAAGAAACCACTTTGGAAACTAACACTAAAACAAGAACCACATCTGTAAAAGTAAATGTGGCTAGAGAAAGCAGTCAGCTTTCAATGTCTACTTTAAGGTATTTCCTTTTTTTTTTTCCCCATGAGAAATGATACTTACTTGAATGTCTCTGTCCTTTCCCTTTTTTTTCTCCCTCCTTCCCCATGCATAAAAAGGCAGCTGCATGAGCAGCCCCTAATAGGAACTAGATCTCCTGTTAACAATACCTGCCAAGCTATTAAGCTGTGCTGTAACCTGGACTCTGGGCCATCAGGCCTACCACTTGACTTGAATCCTTCTGAAGTTCAAAGCTGTCACAGGATCACGACAGAATTATTTAATGAAAGAAGTGTGGCTAGTCAGCCCACTCTAGGAGGATGCCCCCAGACTGTCACTTCTTATTAAACAGCTTGGGAAGTAGATGACCCACACCCGCTTATCGAATAAAAAGCTAGAGCAAGTCACTGCCTTCATGTGAGCCCTGGTCATTGTTTGTGGCTGGCCAGGTTGATGTTTTCGCCGCTCAAAAACATTAGCTGTGCTCTTTAAGGAGGTACATTTCTTTATTAAGGATCTATGCTCTGGAACGGTTGTTTACACTCGGAGTTTCTGCGTTTATACTTGGGGCTTGATTCGAATAGGTGAGGCCATGGCTTTCCTGAAGAACAGCAGAGGATGGACGTACCAACCGACATCTGAGATGAACACAGCAAGCTGGCTTAGAAGGAGCATGCAAGCAGCACAAAGAGAACACGGTAAATATGGCACCTACTTGAAAAAGCAGAAACACAGAGCATAGAGACCTAGAAATCCCAGGTGATTACAAGCAGGGGTTCAAAATGAAAGCAAGGCCACTTGCCACAGTGAATAGTTAGTGAACATGTTGCCATTAGTTTTCAAGTATTAATTCTGTAGATTATTCAATTGTCAATTGTCATAATTTGTATGGACTACAGAAACACGACGAAATGTCCATTTTTACATCATCCTCAACTCTAGTCACTGGCACACGTTCCTGAGTCTGCAGAAGCCTAGAGCCCTGACGGAACATTACACTTCAGCTAATGTGCTTTCCCAGTATTTGGCGCAGAGCCTCCCTGACAGACATTTACAAAATGTTCAAAGGAACCTTCTGGAAGTAAACCAAAAGACACTTGACCCATCGTCACAAAAGCAGAAAAATATAAATAATACACTTAATCAAATAATAAAGTAAATATTCTGCAGGCATAATTTTTTAAAAAATTATTAATAGACTTCTCTTAATTTACTCATTTACTCACCATAAAGATTTAAAATGTTCAAGTGCACTTCTTTGATTAATAAAGCATTTTATATTCAATCATTTAGCGCTGATCATTAGGAAGTTTACGTTGTTGAGGCAAATCACCAGCTCAGACGTTAAAACTACCATTATAAAAATATAGCTACAAGGTCGGTATCAAATTACCCTTCTATAGGACAGTTCAAAGACTGTCTCTTTGCAATACTACAAACTATTTTTAAAAACACCCAAATCCCTTTCAAAGCGCAGAAACCTCAAGAGCAGTGACATTAAGGTAGCTTGAAACACAGGTAAAGTCCTTTCCAAAGAAGAAGAAGGGGAGAAGAGTGGGTGTCCCCAGAATACACTGATCGTTAAGTCTTAATAGTCTGTGCTAAAAATTTAAAGGTAGAAGTTAATTTGAGGGGCCTTCGGCTCGGTCTTCCTCCAGGTCCTGGACTTCCTTTTTGGGTTCTCCGTCCTTTGCCTCCGGCCGGGACACGGGAAACTTGTCTTTATTGTTCTCCTTTTTCCATTTCATCCTCCTGTTCTGGAACCAGATTTTTACCTGTCTCTCCGTGAGGGCCAGGGTATGGGAGACCTCGATTCTTCTCTTCCTGGTCAGATAAGGGTTAAAAAGGAATTCCTTTTCCAACTCAAGAGTTTGGAAGCGACTGTAGGTTTGTCTTCCTCTCCGTCTACCAGGAGCTGCTGATTAAAAAACAACAACAAAAGGGGGAGGAAAATCAACGTGTTTTTTTTTTTTTTTTTAATGTGTGATGTCTCTGAATGCTGCTGGAGGTTTCTGGAACGGGCTTAAGAGGTGAAATACACAGTGGTCTTTAATTCTGATACAGATACAGGACGTGTAGGCAAAGGAACAGAGACAAGGTCTTCACAAATATTCTGTCTCCATCATCTTTACATACTTTTTAAAAATCTGTATTAGTTTATGTACAAGAGCCCCAGTGGCTACATGAGAAGGAAAAGGGGGGGAGGACAGGGAAAGGACAGGGGAGTTTTAAAGCTAGAACGTGAGATGAAAGCAGATTTCTCCCTTTCTCCCCTCCTTTAAAAAAAAAAAAAAGCGCATCCCAACCTTGTGGTCTCATCCAGGGAAACATTTGAGAAGGAGACGAGCTCTGATTTAAGTGGTCTGGGTCCTCGCCAATATTACCACTGGACGATTTACAGTCAGGATATTGTACCAGCTCGGCCTCTTGCTGGGTCGTAAAAATCGGCTGTCTCTGTAAGTTATCGTATCCGTAAAACTTCGCGGGCTCCCCGTGACAGGCAATCCCGCCGCAGGGGGGAGGCGGCGGCGGAGGCGGAGGGTGCGGAGGAGGAGGTGGGGCGGCCTGGTAGGCAGCAGCCGGGCTGCCCGCGCCGGCGTGGAAGTAGTCCTGACCCGGGCCCGGGCCGCCCCCTCCGCCGCACCCGGGCGGCGGCGACGGGTGCGCGTGCGGGTGCGGGTGCACGTGCGCCTGCGGGGGCGCGTGCGGGAAGCCGGCGGCGCTGTTGCCATAGAGCTGCAGGGCGGCGGCGTGGCGGCCGCTGACCTCGGGCGCGAAATGACAGTCGTAGTAAGTGGGATTGATGGCCTCGCCCGCCGCAGCCGCAGCCGCCGCCGCCGCGGCCGCCGCCTTGTACTTGGAGTACAGCGGGTTCACGAAGTACGAGCTCATCGGGGCGGCCGCGGGCGGGCGGGCGGCGCGGAGCCGCGGAGGGGCGCGCCTCGACTCGGCCGCGCTTGCCGCGGGGGCCTCT